>JANFQY010000419.1:0-19524 GCA_025592935.1 Aspergillus ostianus | reverse complement strand
CTTCCTTTTTTTTTTTTTTTTTTTTTTTTTTTTCGATGGTTTTGTTGTTGGGAATATTTTCTTTCTTTTTTTGCTCGGTGATCAGACCTGAGGTTCATCTAAGGATAGTAGACGCTAGCATCGCACCAGGTCCGATCAATACGAGGCTGGACGGCGCTGCCAGTGGCGAAAGAGGCTGAGGCATGAAAGAAGGGCAGAATGGCACTTGGCAGATACTCCATAGAAGATGATGAATTCGGAAGTGCAACGAGGGGTGGGCTGATGGCATGTGATTGCGGGTCTCCAAACCGCCTGTCATTTTCGCGCTTCTTCTTTTAGTATTAATTTTTGATTCTTTAATTTATTTTTATTTTGATTGCTTTCATTGTGTACTTTGCATTTACTTCTGTCGAAGTACTTCAGTCGGCATGTGTCACTCTACCTTCGCCATCCCTCTTTTTTTTTTTTTTCTCTCTAAAAAAAAAAAAAAAAAATCCAGTCCTAAACGGGCAATTCCTCGTTGCTACCGTACAATCTCAATGAATGGGACTGCAACCTCAAGGTCCCTTCCTCCGCTTGGGTCAATTCGCTCTTATCGCTGGGCGCCTACTGGGACCGGCGGAATCTCCCCTTCCCTGCCCATGTCCATCTATGAAACTCGGACTGGACAGGAGACACTAAAAATGAACAAAGAAGCCTGGACCTCGTCCGGTGGCGCCTTGACTCTTGACACTTGACAGGTTCGACGGTTTCCCCCCTCGTAGATCCTTCGTCTACAGCTCGCGTCGAGCCCTTTTCTTTGGTCTGAGCGTCTTCCCCTCTTCCCCCCTCTTCGGTCTACTATCCCCATGGAGATGGCTCTTCCGGAAACCCAGCGGCTGTCCTGCGTGTCTCGTACTTTTGTCGACGCTCTGTCTATTTCTTCTCGTCGAGCCGCTCCTTGTTCAGTCATATGTCGTTTGGTATCCACTATCCACTGTCTGTTTGCTATTCGCAATCCCACCGTCGATAGAATCCCTGGATCGCATCCAGTATTAGTTATCTAAACGGTACCACGATATGCACACTAAGTTCTGCTAAGGCCTATTTTGTCCCGGTTGTGTAGTGGATGGGCTGTACAGTTGGTCCGGAGCTCCGGATACCTGTGCAACATATATTGCGACATGGATATGCAATTTCGTTCCACCGAGGAAGGAGCCTCGCCAGCATAAATCCAATTCAAATTATTATGCCACCCCACTCACCTGTACATGTTGCATCGACATGTCCGACGATCTTTACATATGTCTGGAACCGATAGCGTCGGAACTACATGGCCTAATCCGGCGGACAAAGGGAGTTCCTAGCGGAAGACAGACAGACAAAGACCGGCAAGGCAGCCCGTCGCAGTAGCTCATGTAGGTCATCAAAGGCCAACGAATACGAAGCTGTTCCAGGGCTGGTTCTACTAATTGAATCTTGTTGACCCGCGAGCCGCTCCGTGCCGTCTACGCCCATTTCGCATGCATAAGCCATAGGCCGGTCCGGCCTATACTGGTCCGGTCTGTAATGGCTGGATGCGCCGTTAGACGTTGGGGAGTACGTGGGCCATGAATGTCATGATTGAGAGCCCGTATGTACAGCCCCCCGCCCTTCGGCTATCCTGTTTCATGCTCCCGAGATGGGCGTTGAATGCGGAGATGGGAAAACTGCGTGATGCGGGGACGGTAGCGCCAAGAGACGTGCCTCTGGGACCAGTGCAGTCCAGACGCCCGCTATGCGACTGGACGAAACGTGGGCTTGAATGGCTCGTGTTCCGATTGAGTTGACCTGAGCGTAGTCGCGATCGGAGGGTGTGGCACTTCGCTAGCAGCCATCGGCGCGGCAATGATGTGAGCCCAGACAGGTAACGTGACGGCGAGTGGTTAGAAGACACAAAGAAAGATTTTGAATTTGTTCATATTTCCATTTCATTTCGAGGATGCCAGTTCCTAGTGGCCTCCTTCATTAAAAAAAAAAGAAAAATGGCCAAGTACTGGACTTGTACATCGATACATCCCCAATCCTTCCTCCAGCGATGGTATACGTTTTCCGGTCATTCCCATGCTCCTGAACCGAAGTGCTCGATGCCTTTTTATTCCCTTTGCCGCATCTAAGACCTTGCGCGCTCAAACGACATAACGCCCTTAAATACCCCGTTTAGAAACCTGCGAATGGTCAGCATTAAAAGTCCGAGACCGACTAACGTCCGGAACGGGTACGTACGCAGAGGAGTGAAGAACCAGCGGTTCTTGCCGCTGGTGTAGCGGTCCTCAAGAGCCTTCTTGACGGTCTTCTTGGCGTCCTCACGCTGGGAGACCTCCTTGAAGGTGTCGGCGGAAACGGCACCCTTGAGACCCTCGAGCTCGAGAGTGTAGCGAGTGGGCATCAGGTGGTTGTAGTTGACGACCTTGATGAAAGGCTTGACCTTGCTGCGCTTCTCAACGGTCTTCTTGCCCATGCGACGGGTGACCTTGAGGGGGTAACGCTCGATACCGGCAACAATGGCGTAGGCGAAGGGGTGCGCCTTGGAGCCAGTGTCGTTGGGGTTGATGATCACAACCTGTAGATTCCGAAAAGACCCTGGTCAGCACACGTTCCGCCTGTATTCAAGTCCATCCTCATTTTGCATCTTGTATCCTTCCATCCCTCCTTCCATCTGCTTCTGGTCTTTCGGTTGATATCGATAATCGCTCATTCTCGAATTCGTCTCTTCTCGATCGGTTGTAATCGCATTCCCTCCGTTCCTTCTATCTCGCCGGGGATAAAATCAAGCGGGTTCATTTGTGAGTCGTACCTTCTTACCGGCGTAACGGCCACGGGTGATGATGGCCACACGGCCCACTTTCATGACTATAACAACATTCCGTCAGTATCGTTTGACAAGAAAAAAAAATTCCGTAGAATCGAGATGTAGCGGCGAACAACTAACACTTCATTGTGAAAGTCCCGGGAGCGGCGGTCGATGGGGTGGTTGTCGAGGTGCTTCGGTCGAGGAGAAGGTTCAGTTCTTTTTTTCGCTTTCGAGTGCACAACGACACGGGATCAGGGCAAGCGGCTTTGTGTGCCCCGATCTCATTGGTCGACTTACCGACCCTTCAGCGCCGGGCTGTGACTATACCAGAATGGGAGGGTTCCCCCATACGGCCTAGTGCCCGAGCTGGCGGAGAAACGCTACCCCGGGCAGGCCCTCACCGCCCAGGTGATGTCTGTTTACCTGACAACCAAACCAGCGTCGGTTGCTATGAGAGTTGCCTTGATGTGTACGCCGGAGATTGGGCCGGCTTGCAGTTGACGCCCCATGAGCTACCGTGCCTTGCGGCGTGCATCTCCACTCTGATGTTTTCTTGATCTATCCGTACTACTTATTTGAATGATAATCTACTCCGGAGTTCAACCGCCTTTTCTTCCTTCCTTCCTGTCTGCCTTGCCCCATCGCCGTCGCATTGCTGTGAGCCCTTGGTTGCCCTGCCCGGCATCCTTCTTCCTCTTTTGCTAGCAAGCGTATAGTTCTGTCCTTTTTGCTTCTTTTACGGTCTTCACGTCATTGCTCTTTCTGTGTGTTTTTGCTTGCTACCCTTGCGCCATCCCTCGACTAGATCTACAGCTCCGGTCGTTTGTTTTCTCTGTTCTTGTTTTGATGAATTGATATGCCTTTACGACTTTAATTGACGAACATTCCGACGCACATTCCAACAACACAACCCACTTCGTCTTTTGCAAGATTGACGACAGTACCTCCACCCTAAGACTAGGTCTTAATATGCAATCGCATACGCGCGAAGGTTCCCAGGATCGGGAGCTAGTTCTAAGACGTCAATCAGTGCCCATGTAGGTGTCGACTATCGCTTCCCACCACGAGGGTCTCCTTCTCTTCTTCTTCATGTTTATTTCTTCGATCCTTCAACGATGGATTACTTTAGACTGACTTTCAAACCGTGGAAACGAAGGTGGGACAGTTCAGACCCTGAACGGGCGCCTCCGCCATTGCCAATGAATCCCGGCTCCACGAGTCCTGCCACGAAGGGCAATGTCTCCCCGGGCATCCAAGCCGTGGCGGCTAACTTTGCGGAGAAGATGCGCGAAAATGCACCCAGCCCGTACACGACCAATCCGATGCCGAAGCCATCGTCGCCCGAGAAGTCCTTGATCAAGGGTCAATTCCATAAGCGCATGCAGTCATTCCAGAACAACGACCCTCGGTCCGAGTTCCTGAATTACCTGGAAAGCAGATCCCCAGAAAGGCCACTGAAAGCGTCGATACTGGACCCGAATACCAAGCAACAGGAGAAGAGCCCGACGAAGTCCAGCGAGGACCAGGAGAACCGAGATGCGGATCGCGATCTTCCCAATCTCCTCATTTCGAACCGCTACCTCTCGAAACCTATTCTGGGCGAAAGCACTCCTCCTTCAGCGACTATGCTAGCCTTGCAGAATATGCAGTTGCCGAGTGAAAGCGACGTGCACCCGCCCACGAAGATCGATGACTCCGACCCGTTTGTAGTGGCTAGTGACCCCAACCCATCTAGTCTCGACTCTCTATCGACCCAGATTCACAGTCTCACGGACATTGCGAGTAATCTGCAACGAGAGATGGCGCAGCTAAGCCGTCGAAGCAAAGATAATGCCACGGACCTGGTCAGCCTCAAAGCCGCAACCAACGCCCGGGACGAAGACATTCGAAAGAGTCTTCGCGATTTGTCCTCCAGCTTGTCTGAAAAGTTTCTAGATAGTGATGCTGCCATAAGGTGGGATTTCAGCACTCTCCTGGGATCTGATAAAGATATTAACAACAGGGACCCGGATAGTTCTCCGAACTCGAAGAAAAGTTTCTCAGCCCCCCGCATGCAAAGCCCTAACCCCTTCGCTGCAGCAATGGAGCGTGAGATGTGTGGCTCCCCAGCACCGATTTCTGACGGCTCTGCCAGCATTGCTCTGTTGGAGAAGGTCCTACGAGAAATGGCCACGAAGGAAGGTCAGGATAAGCTCGTGGAGTTGGCGGAAGAACTGAAAGCCAGACCGCCGTCCGAAGAATCTGGAGCCGAGGCGCCTGGTAGTCACGTTGACAGCCATGTCATGGAGATGCTCGAAGAAATCCTGAACGTCGTGAAAGAAGATGCGGGGCATAAGGCGCTGGTGCCAACGCGACTCAACTTCGATGATAGTCCGATGCCGCAACGCTCGCACTCAGACTTCACCGGCACTCAGTCTAGGTCTTTCGATGCGGAGCAGGGCTTTGTGTCCGAAATGGACAACATGGATGGAGTCAATACCAGAGGTCGTTCTTTGATTCCTACCGAAAACCAGGAAGACCTGCTGGCTATCATGAAAAGAGTGAGGAGCAGTGTTATCGAGGGAGGGGGCCTTACGAATGAAGTAAAAGCCCTCGTGCGAGAACTCCGCGGAGAGGTTCTGGGAATGGGCCGAAATCTCGCCCGCCAATTTGAAGAGGCACAAGGACCCCGAGCTCTGGAAGGCGGGCCCAACAGCCCTCCTGGACAGGAAGAAATCGCCGCTATAGTTGACGATTGCCTTAGTGACCTAAAGGAGCAGCTCGCATCCATACTCGCCGAGAACCAGCGCCACTCGTCTGCTCTATCGGAATTCCGCGCTGCGATGGACAGCTCAGCAATCTATTCGATTATCAAAGGCGCTGTCGAGGACCTCGATTGGTCGCAGCTGCGGAATGCACCCCAAGGAAACGACATGCAGAAGGAGGACATCCTCGAGACGATCCGAGAGTGTTGGGAAACTTACAAGCCCGAGATCGAATTACAAAATTTCGGGCTGGAGCGTGACGAGATTCTGGAATGCCTTGCGGAAGGTTTGAAGGAATATCAGCCAAAGGACGAGCACGCAGTCACGCACGACCAAGTTCTTGCAGCTGTACAAGCAGGAATGCAGGACTTTGCACCTCCTCCCAGCATCACCAAGGACGAAATCGCACAAACTATTCGGGAATGCTTCGAAAACAGTCAGCCCGCACCTCGGTCTGTCGAGCCTGAGCATCTGCATTCTATTCGGGATGAGATACTGCACGCAGTGACCGAATCAATAACGCCCAGCATTACCCAGGACGAAATCGCACAAACAATTCGGGATTGTTTTGAGAACAGTCAGCCCACACCTCGGTCTGTGGAGCCTGAACATCTGCATGCTATCCGAGATGAGATACTGCACGCGGTTACCGAATCGATTACTCCCAGCATCACACAGGACGAAATCGCGCAAACAATTCGGGAATGTTTCGAACACAACCAGCCGACAGCTCGCTATGTGGAGCCTGAGCATTTGCAAAGTTTTCGGGATGAAATACTGCAGGCAGTTACCGAATCAGTTACCACACAAAGTACTCTCACCAGGGAAACGCTCGACTCCGGCCTAGGCAGGGATGAGATCCTGAGCGCGGTGTCGGATGGCATCGAAGCACATTTTACGGCGGCCAAAGAAATGGAGACTCCTCACATTACAAAGGAAGATGTAACCAATGTGGTCAACGACGCATTTGCTGCCCAGCAATCTGCAGTCAGCGCTCACACCCAGCCATCTATCTCGCGCGAAGATATCCTGAACGCCATTGCAGAAGGCATGGAGAACCAGAACTCTATGATCAGAGAGATCGAGCTGAACAAGGACGATCTCATGGAGGCTATCTCGGCTGGACTTCAAGAAGCACACGCCTCCACCAATGATGCTGTCGGCGATGAAATGCTAGGACGCTTTCAGGAACAGCTGGAGGCAATGAAGGAAGAGACACAGCAACGCTCTCTGTCTAATGAGCAGGACAACTCGCAGGTTCTGGACGCAATCAAAGATGGAATTGCTATCGTGCGTCAGGAAGTTGAGACTTATGCTGCTGCCGCTTCAGAAGCCGCGGGGAAACATGAGATCATGGACACGGTCAAAGAAGGATTTCGATTACTGCAGGCCGACATGGAGAAGACCATTACAGAAACCGCTGTCTCCCACGGATCTGGTGGCAATCCTGACACCCCGGAGCTCCTTGATGCGATGGAAAAGGAATTCGAACATCTTCGAACCAGCCTTGGCAACATGTTAATCCGAAGTAATGTATCTGCCGAGAAAGACGAAATCCTTGACGCCATCCGCGATATATCCGAAAGCCAGAAGGCCGAGAGCACAGGGAAAAGCGGCGGCACTGAAGATATTGCCGGACTTATCAAGCAGGAATTTGAAAGTCTTCGTGAATCGATGAACATGAGCCTTGTCCCTGTACAGGAGCCGAAATCCGACAAGGACGATATCATTGCCGCGCTTCGTCAAAGCCTTGAAACTTTCCACACTGAAAGAGAGGCTCCTAAAGAAGGCGGCGAAAACGTCTTTTCCACCAACGAGCTGGTTGACGTTTTCCAAGATGGAGTTGGTAATATCCGGGAAGACTTGGCCAAACTCATCGAAAGACCAGCTGCCTCGGACCATTCAGAGCTCCTCGAAACCCTGAAAGAAGGTCTCAGCAGTTTGAAGGCAGACGTCGAGACTCTGCGCGAGTCACCAAAGGGCCCCGAAGAAAATGAGACGACCAGGGGAGGGGAGCTGATGCTTGCCAACGAACCGAACACAAGCGCCGACATTGAAGGGCTTAAGGAACTGATTTCCCAGCTTCAAGTCAAAGTCGAGGCTATCGAGTCAACCCCGCGGGCGGCTGAGCCATCTGCGGATGCTCTCAAGAAGGAGCACCTCGATGATGTTTTGGCAGGTCTTCACGAGCTCCAGGGTTCCATTTCAGGAATTGTAGCCCGCGAGAATCCTGCAGACGAGACGACAGCCAAGAAGGAGGACACGGATGCTATCGAGACCTTGCTTCGTAACACGAAGTCTCAGCTTGACGAAATGACGTTCCCTGCCCCAGATGAAATAGCACGGGCCGAGCAGCTCGGAAGCTTGGAGGCCATGGTCAAGGAAACCAAGGACGCTATCTCTGAGATGGGCACTCGCTTGGAAGCCGAGAGTCCAACAAAGGCTGAGATCGGAACCCTCGAGACCCTGATGAAGGATATGTGGATTGCCCTCGACGAATTGAAGGGTAAAGGGACAGAGGAGGAAACCGACAGTGAAAAGCTGGTCAAGGCCGACCTGCAGACGGTCGAGGCGATGATCTTTGAAGTCAAGACACAGGTGGATGAGCTTAAGCTTCCTGATGTCGAGACTCTACCGACCAAGACCGATTTCCAAGACCTCTCTGCCCTTGTTGCTGAATTCAGGGAGAAGACGGAAGCCGAGAACGAGATGACGGCCCAAGGCTTTGAAGCACGGAAGGTGGAACACGCCGGCCTAGCTGAGAAGGTTGACGAAGCTCGGGCGATCGTTGAGGGTCTCGGAGACGAACTGAAGAGCAAGCTCGATGGCAGCAACGAAGGTCTTTCCGAGCTGAAGCAACTTCTGGAGGGGCTAGCAGCCTCTGCAGAAAGCTTCACGACGGTTGAGAATGTCAACGAACTTACGGGACTGATCAACAGGGAGTTCGAGCGCGCGCGCGGCGAACAGGACGCGGAAAAGCTGGAGAAGGAGGAACGGGACGCTGCAGCTGTGGTGAAACACGACGAGACCAGGGCCGCTATCATTGTCGAACTGGGCACCAAGATCGATGAGAAGCTTGGCGAAGTCATCGGCAAATACGACGAAGCTCAAACTGCCATGGAAACGAAGTTCTTGGACTCTGCTCAACGCGACGAAGCTAACCTCGAGGTGGTCACTAGCACCAAAGCGCTGGCAGAAGATATCAAGCTCGTCATTGGATCGATGGGCAACACTGTCAACGAGGCCTGCGAGCGGATGAGTGTCGATACCAAGACCTTCTTTGAGAAAGTCGATACGTCGTACAACAAGATGGAGGAAATGCAAAACGAAGTCAAGACACAGCAGGAACAAGCTCGGTCGGACATTGAGAGAGCCGCCGCTGCGACTGACCGTGTAGAAAGCAAGTTGCACGAGTTCCACCCTCAGGTCTTGGAGTCCATTCAAGAGATTCTTGCCATTGTTGGTCAGCATTACGACCACTCTCAAAAGTCTGCTGAAGACCTGAAAATGGACCTTTCCACTCTGCCTTCTACAATCCCGCAAATGCTTCCTGCGTTACCGCCGCCCGAACCGGAAAAATACGACGACAGCCAGGTACATGAGAAGTTGAACAGCATCCTCGACCATGCCAAGAATGAAAAGGTGCACGAAGCGCTCAACATCCTTGTGGAGCGTGTCACGAATGACCAAGTGCATGAGAAACTCGACCAGCTTCTGAGCCAGACTACAAGTACAAATAGCGAAATGTACGACAAACTCAATGAACTGCTCAGTCACACTACGGGCACCAATGGGCCCGTACACGACAAACTCGATACCCTCATTGGTCATGCTACCAACAGTGAGCAGTCGGTCACGCAGATGATGAAACTGGATGAAATGCACAAAGACATCATGGAAACATCCCGCAAGATGAACGAGATGTTCACGGCCCAGTCGGCGATGGTCGCTGAAGACACCGAACGGAGACGCAAGGAAGCCGAGGAAGCCGCGGTTGCGCTTGAGCGACGTAACGCCCAGCGAGACCAAGTGGAAGCTGAGATCGTTACTCTCAATGAGGAGAAGGAGTCGCTATTGAAGATGATCAGCAACCTGAAGACCGAAAAGGAGGACCTTGTCAAGCAGAACACCAAGCTGAACAAGGAGGTTTCTGGTCTGGAAATGGCACTCGAGCTTCGTCAGGAAGAAATGCAAGTAATGGAGGACCGTGCAGACAGTTTGGAGAAGCGCATCCTGGAAGGTGTTCTCGATCATGCCCGCAGCGTGCTGCTTAGCCGCCCCAACAACATCCCGGGTTTGAATATGAAGAAGGCTCGCGGTTCTCGGGCGCGAGGGCCTAGTGCCGCTAGCAATGCCAGCACCGCCAAGGACAACCGAAGTATCCTCGGCAGCAGCGTTGGGTTGGCCCTGAAGAAACGAGGTCAAACTCCTTCACAGGGTAGCTCTGTGGCTCCGTCCAACGCCAGCAAAGAAAGGCGGATTCTGAGTCTGAGTCACGTAACGGGTAACCGGGGTGTTTCAGACCGTCAAGCCAGCGGCAACAGCGGCTTTGCCAGCCTCAAGCGCAGTCACTCGGTCAAGTCCAACTTCTCCCAACGCAAAGCGTCATGGGGCGGCCGGAGCTCGGTAGCAAACAAGGAGAACGAGGTTTTCCCAGAGGAGGAAGAAAACCAGAGCGGTGAGGAAAGCGACACAGGTACGGAGCGAAGGACCAGCTACACCGGAACCTACACGGATAGCATGGTGTATGGAACCGGCAGCGTTGTCTCCACTGATCGACGAGTGAGTACCGCTAGCTCCACCCCCGGCGGAGCTGGAGCGGAAAACCATAAGGAACAAAATGAGAACGAGGAACCGGGCGCAGAGGACGATGACGATGCTCAGACGACCAAGGGAGACGAGCCCTCACATGACCGTGATGTGGAAGACCTGGACGCTGAGGCATCCAAGATGGTACTCTACGGCCAGCACAGCGACAGCGGACTCGGCCCAGAGATCACGAGTGCCGTGGGATAAACACCGAAATGATACCCTCCGTCACGTTTACGACCCGAGATGATCGTGTGCAGCAGCAATCTGATGTCAATTCTTCCCTGTGATATTCTTATACCACCCCCCTGTTTCTTTCTGGCATGTTGATATGTTTTCCTCTTCTGATGTTCTTTTTATTTTTCTTTGAGCCAGGCACCCGAGCTATGTCGGCGTTGCAGTTCTTTTCTTTTGTGATTTCCTTTGTTTTCAAATTAATTTTATGGATCAATATTCTATGTACAGAGTCTCAGTGAACTACATGTCCCGCCGTATCTCCTGATATTGTAGCCTGACTGCCTGAGGACGTCAGGAACCCCCTGCGAGTCAGATGACCAAGGGTGTAATCACGTGCCGGATCGGCCTTCCCAACGGAATCCCAACTGTGGCGGCCCCACGAATCAGGCATCAGCAGGCACGCGAGCAAGCCTCGGCGCTTCATTATTCAGGCGGCCTTGCCTTGTTCTCCCTTCTCCCTCACTCGGCTCTCTGGCTCTCCTCGCTTCTTACCTCCTCCTCTCCCCCTTCTCCACTATGGCTGGCCTTGAGTCCGTTTAAGTCTCCACTCGACTTTTCTGGACCTTCCTCTCTTTCCTCCCCTTCCTGGAGGCATCGCTATCCTAGCTTTGCCCCTGGAGTAGCTATCTACTACTAGGAGTATCGTATCTCTTCCTTCTCGGCCTTCCCCGTCGGAAGAGCGGTCGGCATGTTGGACCCATTGCCGCCTCCTCCGGGATGGCTGCGAGACGCTGTCGACCCCTGGGCGATCTATTATAACGTCCCCGCCTTATCGGATCACATTCATGAGGTCCTGTTCTCCTTCGTGGCGTACGGGCTCATTCATTTCGTCCTTTCTCCGTTGCTCTCTCCGATCCTCTTTCCGCGACACTACCCCAAGCTTAACCGGCGGACGAAGCTGAACTGGGATGTGCATGTTGTGTCGTTGGTGCAGAGCACCTTCATCAATGCACTGGCCCTCTGGGCTATGTTTTCGGACGCGGAGCGGAAGTCGATGAATATCGGTGAGCGCATCTATGGATACTCGGGGGTTTGTGCCATGGTGCAAGCTTTCGCGGCGGGATACTTTGTCTACGACTTGATCGTTAGCTTGATCTATGTCCGGATGTTTGGCATCGGCATGCTCTTCCATGCTGTCAGTGCTCTGTGGGTTTTCAGCTTCGGATACGTACGTTTCTTTGAACACCTCCCGTTCTACGCCCCGCGCTAACTTCCCAACCTATCATTCTAGAGACCGTTTGTCAACTTCTACTCGCCCGTGTTTATTCTCTACGAGCTCTCCAGCCCCTTCCTCAATATTCACTGGTTCTTGGACAAGCTCAACATGACCGGCAGCAACCTTCAATGGTACAATGGCATGATGCTCCTCTTCATGTTCTTCAGCTGTCGTCTCGTCTGGGGCACCTGGCAATCCGTCCTCGTCTACCGAGACATGTGGTACGCCCTCAAGCAGACCTGGGATACCTCCAGCTCTAGCCCCGGGTTCCCCGTCGACATCTCCTCGCAGGTCTTCGGCCTCCGCGACCCGACGGCCCACTGCCACGAGCTCGACGAGGTCTGTCGGAGTGCCGGCGCGGAAATCTCTCGCTACGCCTCTCACACCGCCGCCGGGGTTCCCACCTGGTTGGTCTTGACGTACGTCGTCTCCAACGTGGTCCTCAACTCGCTGAACTACTACTGGTTCTCGAAAATGATCGAGACCGTCATGAAGCGGTTCCGCGGCCCTGCGAACCCGGCTCAACCGCCGCCTGCAGGAAAGAACGAGGAAGAGAAAGCCGCTCAGCTGACGGACGATATCGCGCAGAAGGTCGTTCTCGATGCCGCCGCCAAGCTGGAGCAGGAGGAGGGGAGCTTATTCCACGGCGATGAAATTAACGAGAAGATCGCCTCCGCCGTGGATACCGGGATCACAGATGAACTGCGCAGGAGGAAGGCCGACGTCGCCTCTGCGTCTTAAGGGTGATTCATTTCAAGTGTGATTCTTCTTTGCATCCTGCACAGACAGCACGAGACCGGACTCTCAATTTGAACAAATGCACAGTAGTGCTCAAACGTGCAAACGAAATCCGAAGCATACTATCTAATCCTAAATACATGCTTCTGTTGACCAGGACTCTTTCCTTTTCGCCCATAATCCCCTGCTTTATTCATAGTTTTATCCCTTTATATCATCTGCAAGATGAGATAAGATGAGTTGTTTTCTTGTTGAAAATCACGATGTCGTTGAACTCGGGCTGGTCTCTTATATATTTATCTATTTACTCTCGTCATCGTTTTATCTACGTTACATAACACTTCTTCTTGCCTTGGTTGATGCCTTGATGCCTTGATGTTTCCCGTCAATGCCTGTCATGTTTGTGACGTCTGTTAGTTTTCTTTGCGTCGAGGGGTCTAGCAGGAGGGAGTCTAATCATCTTGTATGATGGTCCCGGCTGTCTTGTTCTCCGACGTGAACGAATCCTTTCCTTCTATCCTTGCAACTAGATTGGACTATGGAGTCTGTGGCTTCCTTTGAATTTCTCTTTCTTCTCCGACGGGACATGCTTAAGAATACTATAGACTGGACTATCTTACATTTCTATTTACGTCTACATCTATATTTGCATCTACAAGGACATCGATTTAAGAGTATCATAAATGACATTTACCCTGGAGTGACATCACCCCAGAGTCTAGAGAGAATACAAGAAAAGAAAGGGTGAAAGAAACAATAATCGAATATTAAAGGTAACACTCCAATCCAAACACCGCATTAGCGCCTCTTCCAAGCCCAACAGATTTTTCCCTCCCATGTCCGAGGAAATTATCACCAGAAATTAATCAAACACCAACAACACATGCTGATTTAACAAAAATCACCGTCCCATCGCGGCCTCTGGCTTAGCAAGCATGTATCGTACAGCTTCGCGAGCCACAGGGGTATCCCAAGCGCCGTCGGCGCCTCCACGACGGAACTCCGGACCGCTACCGTCTTCGCCGCCGCCGCGCGTTGCCTCACCGAGAATAGTCTCAAGATCACGACGCTGGGAATTAATCCAGCGACGCACAAAGTTAACCGGGTCTTTGCTAAGGGCGGTGTAAAAGGAATGTCTGGCGCGGGAATGCGTCAGGGTCTGGACGATGAGGGAGACTTGGTCATCCAGGGAGGTGATCTTCTGCATGGCCATCGAGTATTGGTGGTTTTTCGTCAGGGCGAGCATCTTTGCGCGAAGAGGATCTTCCACGGCGACTTGGATGTCGTAGACGGTGGCGGTGGGGTTCTTGTGGAACTCTTCGTCGACGCGGATGGTGTAGGGCAGTTTGACGGGGTCGATGGGGCTGGTGTGAGGACCGATGCTTTCGGGGATCTGGGGAAAGAACATCTGGTCTCTGCCAAAGATCTGCCGGGTAAACATTGTTAGCAGGGAGGCAAGCAATTGGAGAACCGGAACAGAAGGGATGGGGGAACGAACCGCTCGTAAGCGATGATCACAACGGACGAGGCGCTTCTCCTCATCTTCCTGGAGACCCATGGCACGGATATAATCCCAAATGCCAAGTACGATGCCACTGCGAGTCTCTTCTTCCACGTCGAGGACCTCCGCCAGCTCTTTGCTCAGCTTGTATCGCTCGGGCACCTCATCGTGGACCAGGCTGATCGTAATGTTCAAGTTTTCCTGGGACGCGCGAGAAAACTGCAGCGAATCGAAGTCCGCTGACGGGGGAAGCGAGGCGGCGTTGGGAGGCAGCTGAGGTTTGACCCAGCTGACGGGTTTGACCTCCTCCGGGTTGACCGTGGAGGCCTTGTCGAAGTCCACGGAGATGGTCTTGAAGAAGTGCGAGAAGCGCTGCTTTTGCTGCTTGGCGCCGGATTTCTTGGTCTCTGAAGAATCCTGCTCCATAGCGTCCCCGTTCGATTCGTCGGCGGCGCCCTCGTCGTCACTGTCCTCCGCCGCCGTAGGATCACTGTCGTCGTCCAGCAGGCGTCCCTCGATGCGGACCTTGTACCGTCCCGAGCCGGGGTTACTGCCGGGCGCCGAGCCGTTCTGCCCGCTGGCGTCCTGCCAGGGCTGAGACTCAACAGTATTCGAGATCCAGATGCGCATGGTGCGGTATTTCTTGACGGTCTTGCTGATCGAGTCCTGGATGTCTAACCTCTTGCGAACGATGGCGGCATCCAGCCGTTTCTCCAGGTCGCGTAGGCTCTTGTACTGCTGCACACCCTCGCCGACGATCACATCTTCAATGCCGTCGGGGATGTTCTTATCCGTGGGCTTGCGGCTGCGACGAAGAGCGGCGTCGTTGGGGTGTGCCATGTTGCGCTGCGGAGGCAGATACTGAGGGGGGACGGGATGTTGAGCCATAGGAACCGGCATTGCAGGGCCTGGGCAGAGGAGAAGAAATTAGGAGTTAGCGTGAGAAGGAAAAGGGTACGGCGGATCAAGGGGGGCCGAAGAACCGACCTGGTCCTGGAGGTCCGCGACGAGGCGTGGCAGGAGAACGTTGGGCGGCCTGCGGGAAGCCACGGCCGTAGCTGGGCGGCATTGGGGCATTCATGATGCTCGTGACTTAGCGGACAGGGACAGAACCCGCAAGGGATCGGATCGGATTGCTTAGGAGTTGGGACAAAGATGGTGTGGGGGTACACGATGGAATAGCAGCTTCCGATGGGTCGGAAGGAGGTCGTTTCTTTCGCGGCGTCGCGATTCTTTTGCCGCGATGGGCGCTAGTCCGTTTTTGGCAACCAGTTGTTCCCTTTCTCTGCTCTACTCCGTACATACACTACACTACACTAAGGGAGTGCTTGCTGCGATCGATTATTCCATTTCATGTCTGCAATAAATACTTTATCATTTCTCTGCCATCAGCTCTTTCCCTAACTCACTCCAACAGCGAGGCCTGATTTGTGTACAGTTCCTCCACCACGTTGCTCAGCTTGGCCACGGTATCCAAGGCAGCATCGTAGGCCTGGTCTCGTTCCGTCTCGTCGTAGACAATCAGACATCCCGAGCCTTGATCTAACACACCAATGATCACCTTGTCCAGAATCATCTGGGAAAGTTTGCGTTCCACCTGCTGCGTATCCAGCCCGACCATCTTGGAAATGTGGTCCAACTCCACTCGGCTAAAGGGCTCGATCACCTTGATCAGGTTCTGCTCCAACATGGCATCGTAGAGTCGGCGGAGATGGTTGCGGATGAATGCATCGCTGCCCAGCTCGAACCGGTAGTCCGAGAGAGCCTTCTCGTATTCTTCCAGCGACCGGTTGGCGTGAGCACGTGCCACGGCCTTCATGGCCTCGAGCCGAGGGCTGGCGTACTTCTGGGCTTGCTTGGAGCCCAGCAGGCTCGTCACATCGTCCACCAGGTTCAACATAATCTTACAGAGTAGCATGTACTGGAGAGTCGCGGTCGCCTTCTCGCCCTCGTCCAACGAGCTGTAACCCTCCAAAGCTTCGATGAAGTAGGAGTACGAGGTGTTGAAGTCCTTGTCCTCCGCATGAAGCATACCACTTTGCATGTCCAGGCCGGCTTGCAGATTGGGAGGTGTGTAGACGGACGCAGCCGATGTCCGGGAAGCCGTCAAAGCGGCACGCGCCTTGGCCTGGTTGCCCAGGGCATGATACACCCGCGACTCCAGCAGCTGCACTTCGACCAGCATGAGCTTATCATCCAATCGCTTCAGCTCGCGAAGGAGGGGTCCGATCAGGTTGAGAGCATCATAGTAGGATTGTTTCTGCATGTAAATGGCCACCAGACGGGTCTGAAGGTTCTGTCGAAGGAAAGACCGGCGTTCGGCGATGGCCCAGTCGATGCAAGATTGAATGACGGAGGTCTGGATATCGAGTGTGTTCGGGATCTCGCTGAACAAGTCCAGGAGCTGGCGGACTTTTGGGGGGAAAGCAAAACAGTCAGTTCGAGTTCCATTTATACAGGCGACTTCGTCCGCCCATCTTCAATTCAACGTACCTAGCTTTGCAGTCTTGGCTTTGGCAAATGACGAGAACGAGTCCCGGCTGGTCTTGATGAGGTCCGCGATCTCCTGCGGCTTCTTTCCGTCTCTGTACAGCTCTCCCAATCCGACCAGAGCATTCTCATAATCACGAGAGGAAGCTTCCGTCGACCCAGGCCCTTGGGCTAGGATCTCTTTGAAGGTACTCTCAGCCTTGGAAGGGTTGGTCTTGGAGAGAGTCCGAGCTTCCTCGATCCGCTGAGCGGTTATCGAGGAGGGCGCCATGACTGTATGAGTATGTGTGAGGTACTTGGATGCGTGTAGGTACCTTCTCGAGGAGATTGCGAGCAGGATGGGATGGCAGTGGTCGAGGAATGGCGGCGGAATGAGCTGGAAGAGGTGATGACAAGGCAGATGGGGACGCCGAATCGTCACTGCTGGAGCTGCCGCGCTCACCGCCCGCGGCTTGGCGGGCCAACCAGCGTAGGGGATTATCCGCCTTAAAAAGAAAAAAAAAGAAAAGAAAAAAAAAGTTGTTGCGCTGCAAAACAACATTGGATTTCTTCATCTTCCATAACCAGAAGTTAAGGGCGTCATGGTAAGTGATCTCAAATTATTCAGATTGTAAAGATAATTTACGTATTTCTTGGTCCTCCCTAACTTGTGTCATAGAAAATCAAAGCTCTTTCTCGTCCTACGTCCTCGCAGCAGGCCCCGGGGTCTTCTGTCGTTCGACAGCCCCGAAACCTGGACCCTGCCCAGCATCCATTCGAACGGGCTCGAGAGTACACGCGAGCGCTCAATGCTACTAAGCTGGAGCGTCTCTTCGCTGCGCCCTTCTTGGGACAGATGGGCGACGGTCATGTGGATGGAGTGTACTCCATGGCCAAAGATCCCGGTTCCCTTGAACGATTCGCAAGTGGTAGTGGCGACGGTGTGGTCAAGATCTGGGATTTGACCACCAAGGGCGAAGTCTGGAACACGCAGGCCCACGAAAACATCGTCAAGGGCGTCTGTTGGACACCCGAGCGCAAACTATTATCTTGTGCAAGTGATAAGACCGTTAAGCTGTGGGATCCGTACAATTCTGCCTCGGACTCTCCCCCACGGGCGACGTATCTGGGCCACGGCCCTTTCACCAGTGTTACGCACCACAGGAACCACCCGTCTTTCGCTGTCGCGTCTTCGCAGATCTCCATCTACGATCTTTCTCGGCCTTCCTCAACGCCCTCGCAGGTCCTTCACTGGCCCACTAACATCGACACCATCACCTCGGTTGCCTTTAACCAAACGGAAACCTCGATTTTGGCGTCCACCGGCATGGACCGCTCTGTCATTATGTACGATCTCCGAACCAACTCCCCGCTCAGCAAGGTTGTCCTCAAGCTGGCCTCGAACGCGATTTCGTGGAACCCCATGGAGGCATTCAACTTCGCCGTGGCCAACGAAGACCACAACGCCTACATTTTCGATATGCGGAAGATGGACCGCGCTTTGAACGTGCTGAAGGATCACGTTGCGGCGGTCATGGATGTGGAATTCAGTCCGACTGGCGAGGACCTCGTGACGGCCTCGTACGATCGAACCGTCCGTCTGTGGAAGCGGGCTGAAGGCCACTCGCGTGATATCTACCACACCCAGAGAATGCAGCGGTATGTACCCCCTTTGGATTCCCTCCCAACACAATTGTTCATTCTGACCCGTCTGATGCAGCGTTTTCTCCGCCAAATTCACGCCCGATAACAAATACATTCTCTCCGGCTCTGACGATGGCAACATCCGACTGTGGCGCACTAACGCCTCGGATCGCAGTGGAATCAAGAGTGCCCGTCAACGATCGAAGCTCGAATATGACCAGGCTTTGATCCAGAGATACTCGCACATGCCCGAGATCAAAAGGATCCGCCGCCAGCGTCATGTGCCCAGAACCATCAAGAAGGCCCGTGAGATCAAGAGAGAGGAGCTTGCGGCTATTAAGAGACGCGAGGAGAACGTGCGGAAGCATACTAGAAAGGATGCTCTGCCGAAGAGACGCAGCGAGCGTGAGAAGATGATCTTGACCAACGAGAAATAGAGGGTTTCGACCTACCGGGGGGCAAAGCCTTTCTGCCTTGTCTCTGGGTCAGGGTTATCGCAAAGGCACGATCCTACATTCAAGGAACGATCGAAAAAAAAGAGGTAAAGCGAAGTCGTTCCAAGGCATTTCACATATATACATACGTCACGCCGATACGTTCCACACATGGGGGACAGGTCCCGCATGAAAAGTTTTGAATCCAACTATTTGACTGACCCTGCAACGGACGACCCTTGTGCAACCGCGTGGTCGATGCCGCTCAGAAACCGGGCAAATCGCTGCAGACTGGCCGGCAACACCGCATACCAATTGACTAGCGACGCAAAGGTGGGCATTCGAATCACACCCGCATGGCCTTTGTCGATTGCCGAGACGATCTCCTGAGCAACGTGCACCGGTTCGAGCACGGGCGCAAAGAAACTGTTCGGTGTTTGGACGGACTCAAACAGTGGGGTGGCCAGCTGCCCTGTCTCGACCAGGACTAATTTCACCTTGCCATCGTCTCCTGACCTACGAAGCTCGGCCTCCAGTGTACGGTGGAGAGCGCTCAGACCGGCCTTGCTCACGGAATAATCGGCGAGACCGGCGGCACACAGCTGACCCAGCACGGAGCTAACGTTCACTACGGTGCCCCCGGTCGGGTTGGCCAACATGCGCGGTACAAACACTTGGCAGGTATGGAACACGGCGAGCAGATTCGTTTGGAGGGTTTTCTGGAAGGCATCGGCCGACAGGGACAGCAGCGACTGGCCATTGATCCGAGCAGCGGCGCAATTGACCAGCACCGTAGGCGAACCCAGCTAGAAGTCGAGAGTCGTTAGCATGTGATCAAGCCAATTATCTTTTCCATTCGGAGTAGCAAAGTTCCCGTAATTTTAAAATCGTAATAGTCCCATAGCTTCAAAAAGAAAAGAAAAGAAAAGAAAAGAAAAGAA
>JANFQY010000418.1:0-19637 GCA_025592935.1 Aspergillus ostianus | reverse complement strand
CTCGTCGATCCAGCGCGGTACTATTCTGACCAAAGTCACCAAAAAGAGGAAGAAGCAAGTTCGCTTCTTTCTCGATCTCGACGCAGGAAAAGTCTACTGGGATGTCTCAAACCCCGCGAAACGGTTTTACATCGACGACATCAAGGAGATTCGCGTGGGTGCCGATGCGCGCAACTACCGTGAGGAGCATCAGATTCCGCAGGAGGCCGAGAGTCGCTGGTTCACGATCGTTATTGCCGACGCCGAGCGCCCCAAGGGCCGAGTTGTCAAAACGCTACACCTAATCGCTCCCAATGATCACCTTCTCGACCTCTGGACGACGACCCTTGAGGACATCTCGCGCTATAGGATCGGTCTTATGGCTGGTCTGGCAGGATCCGGCCAGAGTGAAGCCGCTTTGAAAGCGCACTGGCAACGCGAGATGTCCCGGTTGTTCCCCAATGGGGTCAAGTCTGGTGAAGACGAGCGCCTCGATTTTGGTGCCGTCGAAAGTATTTGTCACAACTTGCACATCAACTGCTCTAAGCACATGCTTCACACTCAGTTCACCAAAGCAGATGTCGGAAGCAAAGGAAAACTCGACTTCGACGAGTTCAAGGAATTTGTCGCGCTCCTGA
This sequence comes from Aspergillus ostianus, assembly GCA_025592935.1. Classification (NCBI taxonomy): domain Eukaryota; kingdom Fungi; phylum Ascomycota; class Eurotiomycetes; order Eurotiales; family Aspergillaceae; genus Aspergillus; species Aspergillus ostianus. The sequence continues at coordinate 19,020 of JANFQY010000418.1, read as the reverse complement.
AAGAGCGGAAGGATGTCCGGGCCATCTTCAAAAGCATTGCCACGGACTATGAGGGCCTCACACTCGATGAGTTCTTAATCTTTCTGCGTGACGTACAGAACGAGGACATCGATTCCGACCGAAGTTATTGGATTTCGATGTTTGACAAGTTTGTCCGAAAGTCGAAATTACGGACCCCGAGTATCCCTGAATCCGGCGACGAGCCGGTTCCCCGGATGAGTCTGGATGCCTTCTCTTCCTTCATGGCCTCGTCCTGGAATGGTATTTATGCCTCTCGCCCCCCGCAGTCACGATTCGACAGGCCTTTGAACGAATACTTTATCTCGAGCTCCCATAACACGTACCTTCTGGGCCGTCAAGTCGCCGGCGCATCCAGCACCGAAGCATACATCAGTGCTTTGTCGCAGGGATGTCGCTGCGTGGAAATTGACTGTTGGGATGGTGCCGATGGTCGGCCTATTGTGTCGCATGGAAGAACGATGACTACGAGTGTCTTGTTCGCCGATTGCATTACCGTCATCAATCGCTACGCATTCATCACCACTGATTTTCCTCTCATCCTGTCGCTCGAAGTCCATTGCAACCCGGAGCAGCAATTGGCCATGGTGAAGATCATGAAGGATACCTTCAAGGAGCAACTCGTGTTGGAACCGTTGCTCACGAACACCTTTGTTCTCCCCTCCCCTGAGGAGCTGAAGGGTCGCATTCTGGTCAAGGTGAAAACGTGCGATGAGCCCCAGGCAGCGATGCGGCAGGAATCGGGATTGTCGCTTGGCGATTTTGCAGGACGAAAGCGCAGCTCCAGTTCCCCTTTTATGCGCCCGGCAGTGCCCGAGATTCCGGCCTTTGAAGCCCTTCCGCCTCTCTCCACTGCCTCCACCATCGGTCAAGATACGGTCTCCTCGTTCCTAACACAGGACAAGAGATCCTTCACTACTACCAGTTTGAGCAGCGCCACGGAGGACAGCGATGGAGCCCTGGTCTCAGCCAAGAAAGAACCGAAAAAGCGCCAGAAGAGCAAAATCACGAAACCTCTGTCGGATCTGGGAGTGTATACCCGTGGATACAAATGGCACAGCTTCTCGTCTGTCGAAAGCCAGAAGTTCAACCATGTTTACTCGTTTGCCGAGCGCTCATTCGAGAGCATTTGCCGCGATGCCGAAAACAAGGCGCTTTTCGAGAAGCACAACCGCAAATACCTCACTCGCGTTTACCCGTCCGGCTTCCGACTGAGGTCGTCCAATTTCGATCCCCTCAAGTTTTGGCGCCGTGGCGTTCAAATGGCGGCGCTGAATTGGCAGACATATGATGTCGGCATGGAGATGAATCAGGCCATGTTTGCGGCCGGCAGTGACCGCACTGGCTACGTGCTCAAACCGGAAACCCTGCGCACTCCCCAGATTCCGAACGAAGCGGACCCCAAGACCCGGCAGTGGAATATCGTGCGATTCTCCATCGATGTCATTTCAGCCCAGCAACTGCCCCGCCCTCGGAGTATTGGCCCTGACGATAGCATCAATCCTTATGTTGAGATTGAGATGTTCAGCGCTGATGACAGAGGCCAGAGCTTTGTTTTTGGCCAAGGGGGAATGAACGCCTCGGCTCGCAGTGGCGTTTCGGGAATCGGTTATCCCCATCGTCGGCGCACGCGAATCGAAAAGAGTAACGGGTATAGTCCCATATTCAACGACCAATTCAAGCTCTCTCTTGAAACCAAGTACCCCGACTTGGTGTTCGTTCGCTGGACTGTTTGGAGCTCTATGGACGGACGCAGCACGGGAGGCAACAACTGTGTCCAGCTGGCCTCGTTCACCGCAAAGCTCAGCAGTCTGTCCGAAGGCTATCGTTACCTCCCCTTGTATGACGGCGGTGGTGACCAGTATTTGTTCTCCACGTTATTCTGCAAGATCACCAAAGAAGATCCGGTCCCTGCCCACCGGGTCGGTACCGATGAGCTCCGAGCCGAACGCATGGGCATTCTCCGCCAGATTGGGCAGACCGTGTTCAAGCGGACTGCATCGACAGAGCGGGAAAAGGACTTGCAGTCTGACAAAGGCAGCGAGACGCCAGCAAGCTTAGACGAGAAAGATGCTTCGCCGATCTTGACTCCGACTATTTCTACCGCGTCCACCGCATCTTTACCTCCTTGATATCGCGGTTGGCATGCTCAACTTCATACCTGTTCTCTTTCATTTCTCTTGTATTCTTCTTTCATCTCTTTCTACTTCATCACAACCATTCATGTGCTATTAAAAGGTGCGGCGTTATGACAGATTCGATTGCATCGAATTTTCCTGGATTCATTGCTCTCTCCATCCCTCCTCTCTCTCTCTCTCTCTCTTTTCTTTTTGTTTGTGTTTAGGGACCTTGGGCGCATTGCGGTTACTGAGGTTACCACTGGAGGGTCCGAAGGAAACCTATGTTTATTCTCTATTCTGTTACAGGGAAGCGATGCATAGCTGCGTCAACGCCATTGCAGGTTCAAGACGCTCTGACTGATCTTTCTGATTTTACGTTTGCGACTGGATTATATTTGTTTGATGTGGCGATACCCTCTACCTGTGCTCTGGTTGTACTTGTTTGTCTGTTGTTTTTCTGTTTTTATTAAGCATATGATTGTGTCTCAACATTTGGAATCCCGGTCGCATTTTCACACGTTCTTCTATTCATTTTCCTTTGTTCTTTCACATTCGTTGAGCAGGACGGTCGCATTGTTTAGGGAGTCACTACGGAAATGGTTGCATCATCGGGCATAAATGGTGGAGGACTACATGTACGAAACTGGATTAAAGGCCACTTCATTCCTCGAGGGACAGAAGTGCTTTATTGATCGATTCAATCCTATCCGTTGCCTCAGGGTTCTCGAAGATGCCCTTCAAGCTCGGATCTGTCTATCTTTATCTTTCTTCTTCGTGTTTTAATAAATATGAACGCGGCTGGGACGCTCTACTATTCCGGGCGTTGCACAGTCAGCTTGGTTTGAATCTGTTTTCCAATCCAGTATTAGTAGACACCACTATGAAAGTAGATACTGATAGTCCTCTGTAGTTTAGTAGTTCTCTCCGATCAATCTTGCTTACCGCCTACCGGTCTGGGAATGACAACGTGACGACTTCCCGCAGGCTTCAAGTCCCCCAATTGTCTAGTATATCCCATACAAGCACAACCCATTCCTCTTCCATTTTTTACCCATTTACCTCAATTCTTGCTCTCAGCATCCTACTCACCATGGACCCATTCTCCGCAGAAGGCGGTACGTTCCCCTTCCCTCCCACCCCCATCTATCAATTAGACCAGGCAGACAACTAACCCCCGACCTCCGCACCCAACCCAGAACTCATCAACATCCACAATGCCTACCACCAAGGCCAATACCAAGAAGTGATCGACTTCGACACCTCCGCCCTCTCCCCCGAGAACGCCCTTTCCGCCCGCGTCCTGCAGCTGCGCGCACAACTCGCCCTCGGCCAGTCCGACCAGGTCCTCGCCGCCGTCGACGCCGAGGCCGACGATGTCCCCGACCTGGCGGCCGTGAAGGCCCTAGCGCAGCAGGGGGCCGGGGACACGGACTCGGCCGCTCAGGCGGTGCAGGACCTCGTGGAGAACTATCCGGATAATGCGGCTGTGCAGGTCCTGGGTGGGACGGTGTTGCAGGCCCAGGGGAAGAGTGATGAGGCGTTGGCGGCGTTGGCGAAACATCAGGGGAATTTGGAGGCGTATGTTTACTTCCCCCCCCCCCTTATTTTTTCTGCATTTTGGTGTGATGGCCTGGGTCATGGGAGGGTGCTTGTGGTTCGGGATATTATGTGAGATGGGATGATGATACATGATGCTAATTGTGTGTGGGTTATAATATAGGGTCGCGTTGATCGTCCAGATCCATCTCCAGCAGAACCGCTCGGATCTCGCCCTCAAGGAAGTTCAGACAGCTAAGCGCTGGGCCCAGGACTCGCTGCTGGTCAACCTGGCCGAATCGTGGGTTGGCATGAGAGTTGTGCGTTTTACCTCCGTCTCCCCCTCCATCCCCAGAGACGTTTATTTGTTTCGCAGATGAGACAAGTCTGAATCTTCAAGACTAATCCGTCATGATCTGCAGGGCGGCGAGAAATACCAATCGGCCTTTTACGTCTACGAGGAACTCGCCTCGGCGCCTAGTACGTCCGCGCCCCTCTCGATCGTCGGCCAGGCCGTCGCGGAGCTGCATCTCGGTCGATTGCCCGAGGCCGAGGCCGCGTTGACGGCGGCGCTGGAGAAATACCCTGAAGATGCGGAGTTGATCGCCAACTCGATCGTGCTGAATGTGTTGGCTGGAAAGCCGTCGGAGGATTTGGAAACGTACGTATACCCTCCCAACCCTGCCATCGTTCAATCGGTGCCTGGTAGATGTGGATTTATGTGTATGATGGATGTGTTGATTAAGCTAACTGGGTTCTTTGATGTAGGCGTTTGCAAAACGCTCAGCCCTCGCATGCCCTGCTGGTCGATGTCCAAGAGAAGAGTGACTTCTTTGATACGGCTGCTGCGAAGTACGCGCCGCGAGTGTCGTCTTAGTTTTCATTTCCTTTGGGTTGTTGATCTTTTCTTTTTCTGTTCTCTTGCAATGAATTATGCGACGGCGTAGCGATTGTATTATCAGGTATTATCTGCAAGGCCTTTTCCCATTTCTTTTCCTTTCCTCTTCCTTTTCATAACTAGTCATGGAAAGAATCTCCTGCATCAATGATAGACATTTATTTGTGATACCTAAAAGCGAAAATAAACAAGACTCGACCCTGTTTGGACCTGTTACACTGCCCCTGTGTATTCAATGCTGTGCGACCCGCTAAGCTAGATAGTATGTAGATCATCAGCTACCTGAGATCATGTCCACCATCGGGATAGATAACCAACATTATTGAACGAAAGATATCTCCAACATGGTCAATTGGATTCTCAAAGACGAGCGGCCAACCAGCTTTTCAATGCCTTGCCCTGCTGCGTCTCCTCGCTGAGAAACGCCCCGCTGTAGACCGGCGCAACGTGCGTTTCTCCATGTCCGACGACGAATGTGGCGTCTGGGACGACGGTCTATAAACAAATCAGTCAACGGTGCCCCGTTTATATACATACTACCTCGTCCCAACTTCAATCGAAGAAACTCAACCCCAACTTGAACAACAACAAGAAGAGCAAGGAAAGGGGCAGGGGAAGCATACCTTAACCTTCTCCACGAAAGCCTCAATCCCCGAAAACAGGATCTCATCCGTCCCCGCCAGAAACAGCACGCTGTCTGTCTTCTCCCTCGCATCCCTCCACCACTCCACGGGCGCCTTCGCTGGCTCACTCCACGCATCTCCTTCTTTCCCAGCACCACCGAGATACCCACGCGACCAATCGGCCAGCACCCCCGCGGGAATCATATCCTTCTCGCGGTTTTCTGTAAACGTCGCACACTCCAGGCTATAGCTTACCCAGGGCGCGAAGGCAAAGACGCCCGCTAGCGGAGGATGGCCGTCTAGGAGGGGACTCAAGGGCTCGATGTTCGGGTGTGGATGCGCGAGGTGCAGCAGCACGGCGAGGGCGAGGTTTCCGCCGGCGGAATCTCCGCCTAGGAGGATGTTTGCTGGCGAGCGGTGCGTCTCGGTGAGGATGTAGTGGAGGCCGGAGATGGATTGGCGGAGTTGTGTTGGGTAGATTTCGTGGGGGGTGAGAGTGTATTCGATGAAGAAGATGGCGATGTCGTCGGAGGAACTAGTACTTGTAGCGTTCACATGGTTGATGATGGAGGTGTAGAATTTGAAGTGGTCTAATGAGGCGGGGATGGCGAAGCCTCCTCCTGTTTGTTTTTGAGGGCTGGGGTTAGTAGGTTGTTCGGTCTTCTTTCGGGGTGAAGATACTACCTGGAAAGATGGATATACATACCATGATAATAAATCATAACATTCTTCGCGTTCTTATTCCCGATCCAATGCCCCGTTGCGCCATGGTTGAGCGTCACACTTTCCGGCTCAAGACTTCTGGATTCCATGAATCTTTCATACACTGATTTGGTAGGGGGAAAGACGTATCTACACGTAGCCTCGTCAGTCATCGAGATACTTCAAAGTCTTGGGAAACCTCTGGACGTGTCTGTCATACTGAAGCTGTTTGGAATTTAACCGGCCGACCAGTGATCGAACCATCGCATTGCCGACATGAAGCTTGTAAGAACTTGCGCCAGATTCGCCGCGGAAGGCTCCAGTGATGGCGCTGTAGAGCGCGGTTCCGGCGGCAGAGAGCTGCGCGGCGAGGACGACGGCCCTTTCCCAGAGGGAGAGCGAGGTGCGATCCATGGCCATGGTGAGGGAGAGGGAGAGGGGTAGTAGTGGATGATCTTGAAGAGGCGAAATGGGGGTGAAGAAGGATAAGATTAATGATAAGACAGAGGAAGAGAGTATAAGACGGAGAAGTTCCCCGCTCCTGTCGATCGAGTGATTTACCTCGGCTGCAGTGGAAATGAATAAAGTGCATAAGTATACACGTCAATTATATTTGCTTCTTCTTTTCGCTGGCCGTTCGTTTGCACAGATTACTTAGTGTCCATTCACCATGTCCTCCTTGCCCGTCAGATCGCAGAACGCCTTAAACGTGGTGAAATCTCCCTCGTCAGTGCTCTCGATGATGCACTCGGCCGTGGCGCCCACAAAGTACACATATCCCTCCTTCACTTCCTCCGTCTTGTGGCCGACCGTGATCTTGCCGGTGCCGCCAGTGCAGATGACAATGCTAGGGCCGGCTAGTCCGTCGAAGGTCGCCTTGGCGCCGACGCGTTTCAGCTCCGTCTTTACCACGCTGAACTCCTCAATGGGAGGGTCGTAGAGCAGACTAGACGACCCACTAGAATAGGCCGGCACATTGAGGACCGCGTACGGGTAGTCCGTAGGCTCCAGCTTCTGCTCCTCGATCGGTGCGTAGGAATACGTCAACATGTCTGTGAGGGTGCTGACATCCTTGAATTTGGGAGTAAAGCCCGCGCGCACCACGTTGTCGGAAGACGCCATACACTCAATGATGTCTCCGGAAATGTAGGCGTGGATGTCGTCCGCCTTGAGGAACATGGCCTCTCCGGGGGATAGCGTGACGAAGTTGAGGAAAAAGAACACGAACAAGCCGATGTCGTTGGGGAATTGCCCGTTCAGGCGTGTGATGATGGCGGCAAGCTCGGCCGGGTTGCTCGGGTTAGTACCGGGCGTACTGGCGGAGGTGGCAAAGCTATCGGGGGAGTCCTGGGCCGCCGCGATGAGGTCCTTGGTGGCGGCTTCGATGCCTTCGGGCGATGATTGCATTAGAGATGTGAAAGCCGCCCGCAAAGCCTCCTTGTTCTTCTGCGTCACCGCAGGATCATCCGAGTCCTCCGAGCCCTTGATCGTGCTTTCAAACTGGCTGGCCGCATCCTCACCCACCAGTTGACGCAGGGGTGCTACGGCATTGAGGAAATGGGCAATCTCGGCCAACGGACGGAAGCCACACAGACCCTCGAACGGCGTAATGGCGATGGTCATTTCGGGCTTGTGGTTGTCATCTGCGGGATAACGGTTAGCCGGCGCCAGCGTAAGCAGTGCCGGGTGATTTATTCTTACCGGGATAGTTCTGGGAATCCCTGGCATGAAGCTTCTCGGCCAGCTTCTTGTTCGGGTGGGCTTGGATACTGAGAGCCTTCCGGATCGACAGCACCTTGAAGAGGAAGGGCAGCTTTCCACCATAGCGCTCCGTGACCTCCGTAGACATCAACGCCTGGTTATCCTGCACGAGGTCGAGCAAGGTTCGCTGCGTCTCGAGGTCTTTCGACGGAAGGGAAGGATGCGTGCCCATCCATAGCTACGTCATAGGGATTAGCGGGGGACTTGTGGCGGGAGGGCGGGAGGAAGGGTCTGGCGAAAGGCAGGAACTGACTTCTGCATATGGCTTCTCGGAATCTATCGAGAAGTCAGGAGCAGCGGTGGTAGCTGCGTATTTGGCCGCGGCAGAGTCGTTGCCGACCTTTCCTAAAAGGATGTTCAGCACAGCATTCACCGTAGAAAGACCGCAGATTGCCTGATCTTACCCCAGTCATAACTGTTGACTCCTACACACAAACACCACCCCGGTCAATTAGCCTCTCTGAGAACGCCAAGTCAGTCCCGACAGAATCCACGCTTACCACACTGGAGTCGAAACAACGGCACTCGCATTCTGTCTCTGTCCCGGAAGTGGGCGGTCAGAGTGAAGTCCAAGCAAACAAGACGGAGTTATCGAAGATTTACTGGGTTGATGAGTGATTTTTCCAAGGGGAATCGGTGGTTACCGATCTGATCCAGCTTCTCTTGCTTCCAGGAGGGCAGTCTTGTCTGTCTGGATACTTTTTTGCTGAGTCCCTCCAGGAATCGCGAGGACGAAGAGTCCCGCGCTCTTTCTACTTTCTGCCCCTCCATCCCGCACTAAACCACTTTCGGCCTTCCGCATCCGACTCCGTGACGGATATGGAGTCCTCCAATCAGCAAGTCCCGTGGGGCAACAAGCGCGTTCCCGGCAGCCGCCAGACGCCCGCCAAGAATACCCGCGCCGCCCATCGCCCATCATCGACGCCGCTATCTTCCCCTTCCAAGGCTGCTGCTGCTGCTCTTCTTCCGCCGCAGAGTCTCCGTCAGGGTGCAGTTCGCGGGACGCGAAGTATAGCCAATCAGGAGATCGTCTCCGCCTTTGAGTGGGAGGCCTTGACCTTGGAGAAAGCCAAAGACTTGGTTGCAATCCCGGCCACGAACAGAAAGAAGGCGCAGCCGAAGCAAGGCAGGGCATTCTCTCCTGTAGAGCCGCCGCATTTGTCTTTCGGGATGTCGCGCAACCGTCCCAGGGGCCCTCCGATGCCCAGGGACAATGGCCTGGCTGCCAATGAGGAAACAGACATGTGGAACAAGATTCTACAAGACCTGCGGAAGGCAAAGGAGAAGAACGATAAGCAAAAGCTCATCGGGGATCAGATCCACGTGCTGAACGAAAAGATTGGGAAAGACGGTGGGAGTAAGTGCAGCCGTTTCTGCCTTTCTTCATCACGCGATGATAGCAAGGACAAGAAACCTCTGTTGCATCTACCTGTTGGTGGATGGCAATGATGGGCGTCTCCTCGATCATCCGATGGAAGGAAGATACAGTAAAATTGAGCAAATACTAACCCTGGTTACAGAACCTACGCTCGGCGAGCATAACCAGCTGGATGCTCTCTACCGTCAGATGGCTAAGCTCTGCGAAGACGAACGAGCCATCCTCCAGGATGAACCGAGTGACGTGATCAAAAATCTGGGACTCTTGACCGCTCTCCGTCAAGCATCTGAAATGGAAGCCCCGCTCAATCGCGCGTCTGCTCTGGGCAAGTCCCGCAAGAAGAGGACCGATGTCGATGGATCGGCCACCGACTCCCCTGGCCCGTCCGGCCCGTCTTTTTCAGATAAGGCGAACCGCAAGGGCGGTGTCCATCGCAGTACGAGCGTCTCAAGCGTGCAGGCCCGGGATGGCCGAGAAAGCCGAGAAAGTGTGCACGTCAAAGTAGAAGAAGGGGCCGAGAGTACCAAGGGCATGGTGGCGGAGCGCACGGGGCAGTTGACCATGGGCGCCGAAGTTGTCTTCAAACATAATAAAAACAAACAAGGCGTGGAAGGCGAGGGCATCCAGTGCATCATCAAGTCTATCACTGGCGAGGGAAATAAGAAACGGTATGGCATGGCTCCCCAGTCTACAGTTGCCAAGTAATTGACCGAGTTCCCTTTTCAAGGTATGACGTTCAGGACCCCGAGCCGAATGAGAACGGCGAACAGGGCGCTGTTTTCAAGACCACGGCCGTCTCATTGATTCCCATTCCGAGGGTCGGGACGGCGCTGCCCTCCTTTAGCATGGGCAAGCAGGTCCTGGCGCGGTACCCTGATACGACCACGTTCTACCGTGCGGAAGTCATGGGATCGCGGAAGGATACCTACCGTCTCAAGTTCGAGGGTGAGGAAGACGACAAGGAAATGGAAGTCGACCGTCGGTTTGTCCTCGACATTCCGGGTAAATAAGTCCTTTCTCCGAAAGAACGGTCTACGAAGACAGCCTCCACTTCGGGACCAAGCAGTTCTGGCCTGTCCGGAAGAACATGATACCCTTCGAGCCGCAGCGGTTTGCATTCATTGTTAATGGGTTAAGGAGTTTCTAGTTTGACGGTATCTTTATTTTACTGCTGGTTGAAAAAGCACTGCTTGATCAGAAGCGAGGCGTTTGGATCATAGATTGCTGGGATGTTTTTGCTCTATTGTTCTGGGTAGCTTTCTTATATCAGTGACATTTCTAGGGTAGAAATCTAGGGCAGGACTATTGAAATTGACTGGTTATGATCACTGAAAATGTCTAGGACAATTTTCTATAAGAATTTCAACTAGTCAGGTCGACTTGTTCATGTATCGCAAGTTAATTCTACATGATCATTGGCTCACGATTATGATGACCTTAGAATCAATCCGCCCTCACAAAATATACTTCGCATATTTAATCAAATCGATATCCACCGACGCATTGACAGCCTTGAACGCCGCCGTAAAATACGGAATCTCCTTGCCATTATAGACGCACCGATTTCCATGCAGCCCGATCGTCACCTTACCCAGGTCCTCAGTGCTGGATTCCCAGATGCCTTGACGTACAAGGGTCTTGATGCTGATGTTACCCAGGATATCGGCGTTTGTGAGACCACGTCGCAGGGTTAAATGTGGTATGTCTATGTAGCCGAGGTCTTCATCGCCTAGGGTGAGGTTGAAGCCGACGGAGCCCTGTAGAATGAAAAAGATTCGATCAGAGTTAGTGGACGGATTGTTGTGCATGGGTGGAATGCGATGGGGAAGAGGTAATGTAGGTACATACCACTTCGACGTTGAATGGGGTTGGGTTTTTGAATGCCACGGTGGCGTTCACGTTGTAGCCTTTCTTTGGAGGGTCCAGGATGTGGATATCGGTTACATTGAATGCGCCGTCGCGGTTGAGGAACTCTAGTGGTTATGCTTCAGTTAGGATGTATATCTTTCGGGTCTAGGATTATTGATGATGGGGTAGAGTTACCCTGGGCGTTGTAGCCTGTTCACAAGAAAATGAGTTAGCAATTACTTCAAATAGGGAGTCATTTAATATACGATGCTAGTCTAGAGCATACCTTGCATCTTCATGTTCTTATGAATATCTAGCTGAGCAGTCGGAAGGCCATTAACCTTGAGATCTGGGTTTCCGGTAATGACAATGCTGAACTCTTTGCTCGAGACTGCGGACGCCGCTAATTGCGAGAAGCAGCTGACACACGAAAGATGCAGATCCTGATCAATGTCAAGGGTGGCGCCATTGCTGAACTCGATCTCCGGGACGGGGAAAGTAGCAAAGGTCCTGTCCGACCCGGGGACACTGAGTGATGCATTAAAGGCAGAGAGTTTTCCGCTGCCGCTAAATCCGCCTCCAACGTGGAATTCTTGAGACTGACGGATATGAAACGAGTCCGGAGTGGGATTTGAGATGGTGAGGCCGGAGGTATCGAAGTTATTGTCGTTGATATATTTGTTGGCGAAGTTAGGGACTCCCACGTAAATGCTTGTATAGACATCCAGGTTAGTGCAAGCCGTTGAGATTGGATAGAGTGGTGTTCACATGGGCAGGACAGTCACCAAAACAATAATGCAGAAGACTATCAGGTAAATCCACCACCATTTCTTCATATGGGCCTTCCATCGCTGGAAGAGCGTGGGTTTGACCGGTGTAGAGGTGCCATCGGCTTCTGATACATCCGAGCTCTGCTCTATATCTGGTTTGGACATATTCTGTGAGAGATATGTGATGACTTCAACGGTCCAACCGAGGAATGTACAGCGAAGAGGATGCTGGTTCAAGAACGACGATCTCAGTTGGGGCCAAATGTATCATGCGTGGTGGTTGATGCCGGTTCAGTCACCCATTCTACTTCCCATCGCGTCCCAAATATCGCTTGGTAGGGAAAACTAGAGGACCTGGGGGTTTTTTGGCACGAGAAAAAAAAATAAAATAAAACGAATTTCATAGGAGAAAACCGCTCAGCTTTATTTCCCCTCTGTTTCATCCCCATGGGGGGAGAGGGGAGGCGAGAATTCGATGTCGATCTTGTATCCACTTCACATGAGATACGACGGGTACGCGGACAGAGACCGCGGCATTGATGTCACTATCTGGATATTGGGAGTCGATCAATTTGGAAATTGATCTGACTTTGGGGACACCAAGGCACACGCCTTATTTTCTGGTGATTATGGTTATGCAGAGTCCAGCGGTCCCCTGCGGGCGACGGATTACGGAGTACGGAGTACTTGTTAAGTAGTAAGCGCGAGCCATTCTAGCCGCTGAGATTCTAATAAACCGCCAGGATGGATACTTGGGAGATACTGGGAATTTGAACTGGAACATGATTCATTTCATTTGAGTTGGACACCAAACAGGCTTCGAGAATCGAGATCGATGAATCAGCTCCAAGGTGGATAGTAGGGTTGTAGAGAGGAAATTGATAGTTTAAGATGGAATTGCTATTCACCACCGCCATGAGATCCTAGAGGCGTGAACTGGATCTACACCATAGATGAACCGGAAGGTGTATGTACTCGGGATGGAGTCTCGACTCAAGATTGGAAATGGGAGAAGCTGCTAGACGCCCAGACTCACCTGACAAAAGCCTGACTAACCTCCGTGCTGAGTCAGCCACCCCGCCCGTCCCGAGACTCCGAGGGATTCATTCGGTCAGTCATCATTTCGCAATTCCCCCGGCATCGCCGCTGTACTTTTTGATTAGAGAAAAATTGTTCATCTGTCGCCCCGTTTGACATTTGTTGTTCGAGTACTTTTATACCTACGATGCTCGTGGGTGATCGATGAACCCTGCTTAGCTGCCGTTCTAGACTGTTTTTGGATTGCTTCCTCCCCTCCCCCCCCCCTCTTCTCCCCCTCTACCCTCCGCAATGGCGAACTTGCCCTCCCACGCCTCCCCTTCCTTCGCCGCTCAACCGCCGCCCTCCGAACCCGTCGATGATCTATCGCTTGAGTCTACAACGGCGGCTGCGCCCCTACCAATCAGTCGGGTAGATGAGCTTCGTGCCGATGCTCAGTCCGACAATGCCGAGCATGGCCCAGGCGACGTCACGCCCGCCGTGCCGGCCTCACTCTTGTCACCTTCCTTCACCCCGCCAGCAACGCCTGGGGGCACACTCAACACGGCGCAATTGCTGCAGCAGGCCCAGCTACCGCAGCCAACATTCACCTCGAAGCCTCCGAAACTACTCTCCTGTCTTCCCAACGTCGAATGTATCGTCCGCGCTCGGATCCCCACCACCAACGGTGCGGAGATGTTTCTTCACCTCTACCGCAATGATTTAGACAACAAGGAGCACCTGGCAATTGTGTTCGGAAACACTATCCGGAGTCGGAGTCTGGACCAAGTGCGCCCGGGGGAGACCGAAATGGATCGCATGATTCGCGGGGCATACGTCGGCACCCTTCATCCCGGGCGGGTGAGTAGTTGGTACGATAGCGCGCAGACCGAGGGTGAGGGGCAGGGGAGAGTTGCCTCCACCGATGGTCCTGTATCGGATCAACCCGGGGTCCCCCAAAGCAGCCCCAGCCAAGCGCCGCTAGTGAGAATTCACTCGGAGTGCTATACCGGCGAGACGGCGTGGTCGGCCCGTTGCGACTGTGGTGAGCAGCTGGACGAGGCCGCGCGACTCATGTCTTTGCCGATGGAGACGCTGGCCGCAGTCGCTTCTCAGCAGGACCTCACTGTGCCTTCGAATGCGTCTGGCGGTGTCATCATCTACCTCCGGCAGGAAGGTCGCGGGATCGGGCTGGGAGAGAAGTTAAAGGCGTATAATCTCCAAGATCTGGGGTCAGATACCGTCGAGGCCAATTTACTACTTCGTCATCCGGCCGACGCCCGGAGCTACGGTCTGGCGACGGCGATGCTGGCCGATCTTGGTCTGGGGGTTGATTCGAACCCCCATGGAATTCGGTTGTTGACGAACAACCCGGACAAGGTGCGAGCTGTTGAGGGACCCAACCGAGAAGTGGTCGTTAAAGAACGAGTTCCCATGATCCCACTGGCATGGAGATCGGGGGGAAAGATGGGCATCAAGAGTTCCGAAGTAGAAGGGTATTTAAGAACGAAGGTGAGTTGGATTTCCCCTGACTTGACGCTTGGCGGGCAGACAGCTGATGATCGAATAGATTTCCAAAATGGGCCACATGATTCAGTGAATATCTTTCTTATCCCATTGTTGTTTTATGCTATTTTTTGTCGTTGTCGTCTTCACACAGCGCTATACTTATGACGGCGAGACGGAAGTCTATCTACGTGTCTATAATGCTCTACGTCTTCCTGCATTCTCTCTGCAATGCACATGCCATTCGGCATTATTCTGATGGGTCTGCGGAATTCTCGGTTGAGAAATAGTTTTTATGGGGGCGGACCGGCTTTGCAGTTGCTGGCAGGGAGTTTCGTCTGTATTTTTTTTTCTGGGATTTTTTTAATATTTTGTTATAGTTGGACCTCCCCTAACCGGGGATGTTGTTGGATAAGCAGATTATATACGGGGACCGGCGTACATACTACATACTACAGACCACATACAACATGCAGAGAACAAGCTCTTCCAAGCCAAAAGACCCTGAGCATGTGATGGTCCAGGATTAAGTTCGGCGGGACTCCACTTGTTCCAGAACTGTCACCTTCGTCCATTCCGAAACCTCCTCTTTCTTTTGTTCGCTTCCCTCCTCTCCTCCTTTTCTCGACTCCCTCGTATTTCTCTTTTTCATTTCTTCTCTTTTCTCCTCCCTTCCCCTTCCTTTTCCATCCATGCGGATTGTCAACTTGGTTTGCTGACCAGGTTTGTGCCTGGCTCTTGTTCCCGCTTTTCCGGCCGTATTGAATGGCCGTTACGATTCGATAACACAGCGAGTGAGGCAATGGCCAACCGCCTGCCTCCTCTGAACGATGTGGCGCCATCTCCGGCGATGGAGTCTTCATCCATGAGCCAGGATCCCGACGACGTCAAGTTAGAGGACTCTCCCACTTCGACCGGCCTGGCCTCTGCAGATGCAGAAACACCGGCGTCCGATAATGGCGGGCCTGCGGGGCGGAAACGCAAGTTGAACAGCACGTCGGTTCGAGGTGTCGCCAACCTTACCCCGGAGCAATTGGCAAAGAAGCGTGCCAACGATCGCCAGGCTCAGCGAGCCATCCGTGAGCGAACAAAGACTCACATCGATTCCCTCGAGCAGCGTGTGCGCGATCTTTCCTCCCAGAAACCGTTTCTCGACCTCCAGGCGGCCTTGAAGCAGAATGAAGCTATCCAAGCGGAAAATGCGGTGATAAAGCAGGGGTTGAAGTCGGTTCTGGACATCATTCAACCACTGATTGGGAGACACGATGCTTCAAGTAAGACCTACCTACCAAACATTCCTGTGTCTTTTTGTCCCCTTTTCATTTTTCGTCGCTCTTCTTTCTTTTCTCTTTCCGTAAAACCTTTTCTCGCTTCTCTTTTTATCGTCTTTTCTCTCTTTTTGCTCCCACTCGATTTTTTTTTCTTATCCTTTTCTTCTCTTTCTTTAGGAGAAGAAAGGAATTCTCGTTTGCTTATACTCGGAGACCATATGGGCGTGAATCAATTTGTGCGGTTGGAACTAAGTAATAATTTTAGATCCTCCCCCTTTCTCGATTCCTCCCCTTTCTACGACTGTGCCTTTTATTGAATACAACCATCCCGGTGCTAGTGACCCCAGGCCAACGGAGCAGCAATGCTCCGAATCCATTGCCAGCGTTGAAACCCCGTCCTCCGCCCATTCGGCGCCCACGTTCGGCGGAGTTCGGCGGGATAGCGCGACCGAATCTTCCACTTCGTTTCGCATTGCCTTCGACTACCAACGGCATAATCTGGCCCATGGATTGGATTTCGGAAGCGATGAGCGAATGGGCTTCAACTTCCTTCTAGATGCATCGCAGGTTCCCAAATTGGAGGGCTTCCGCCGTGCCTCGGACAACCTCCGCGCGCCTGCTGTTCATTCGCCCCCGCATAATAATGGGCCCATGGGGGAGCAGTCGCTCCCGGCGCACCTGACCCCGATCCGGAACATCGCTCCGACATGTACGTTGGATGCCATCTTGTTGGATTTTCTTTGCCATCGTCAACGGCAGGCGGCACAGGGGGTCCCCAAGCAGAAGCTGGTTGGGCCGCCTTATCCCAGCGTCTCGTCGCTGCTCAATCCGGAAAAGAGCGTTTACTCCCATCCGCTGTCGAAGGTCCTCACTGACATTCTACGCACGTTCCCGGATATCTCATCGTTGCCGGAACAGGTGGCCGTTTTGTATCTCATGTTCATCCTCATGCGATGGCAGATATACCCGACCCCGGAGAACTACGACCGCGTGCCGGACTGGCTGACACCTCGTCCGTCGCAGTTGTTTACTCCGCATCCTGCTTGGATTGACTACCTGCCCTGGCCGCGGATGCGCGACCGCGTAGTGATGTCATATCGAGATTACCCATTTGAGAATTGGTTTATCCCATTCACACGCACGCTGTCTGTCAATTGGCCGTACGAGGCGACCGATTGTCTTCTGTCGACGGGAGATGGTGACGAACTAATCATCAACCCCGTCTTCGAAAGGCATTTCCGGAATCTCAACAACTGGACTTTGGGGCCGGCTTTTGCCGAAGCCTACCCATCTCTAGTTGAAACCACCAAGATTAGGACCACGCCCTGATAAGGGAAGCAGGTGGGCGATTCTCATATTTAATATTTTGATAGGTGCATTTTGATCTCCCTTCCACAAAAGGACCGGGAAAAAAAGAAAGCAGAAAAACAAGCCAACCTCTAAAACCAAAAGCTCGGTGGCCGTCATTGTCTTCATTTCGCCTTCCAGCCATGTTGTACCCATCGTTTCCTTCACATGTTGCACGGTTTCCTTCACAAACCAAAGGATTCGAACTGTAATTGCGGATGAGCATATACCGTTTGTAATCTAGGAGCTCGAGGATGAATTAGGTTAATGGCGAGCTAACAAATCAGGCCTTATTTTTTTTTTTTTTTTTCTTTTCGTGTTGCACATTCTTTTTGGTTAGCCGCGAGCATTATATCTGTAGATATTCTTGTGTAAGCAGCGAGTAAAGAAGCCAGAATACGCGAATCTGTCTTAGTGAAGCCATTGATACATCCAGGGGTCACATCAATATCAATGGGATAGACCCTATAGCCGCAAATGTTCAACATATCCACGATGTGAAAATTAAGTTCTTATACAACATTATCAACCGCGTGTGTTCTCAGCCCTTCCGGCTGTTCTTATTCCAGAACTCCAACCCTGCCTGTTGACGCAGCATTCCGTACATAGAGCTGCTGTCCAGACACGGTCCTGCATATTCTCGAGCGGCCACCATGTTCTTTCGAGCAACGCTCAGGCCTGGCAGATATGCATCATGGTCTTGGGCCAGATCCATAGCATGGTTGGCATCCTTGATGGCATTGTCTACGGAGAACCCGGGCCGAGAGTCCAGGGGCGGCGCATAGGCACCGGTGGTCAATCTACAGACGATATATCAGATCTCATGCCAAACACAACGCCAAAGAGGACAAGGGGACTCACCTCTTCGAGTAACCCCCGGCGACTGGTCCAAATGCCTCGCCGATGAGTTCTTCCATAGGACCTGTTCCAAGGCCGATCTTTTCGGCAAAGACCTGGGCTTCCCCAACAGCTTCCATCATATTGAGGGTAACGATATTGCTACACGAGATGATGATGTTAGTAACTCGCATATTTCTCT
The DNA here is from genome assembly GCA_025592935.1 of Aspergillus ostianus. NCBI lineage: Eukaryota > Fungi > Ascomycota > Eurotiomycetes > Eurotiales > Aspergillaceae > Aspergillus > Aspergillus ostianus. The sequence continues at coordinate 1,186 of JANFQY010000418.1, read as the reverse complement.
TTTCCTTCTTGTCTTCTCGAATACATACCCAGCAATCTTCAAGAGCGACGCTTTCTTCGCGTCCGCTCCACAATCAATCACCTTACGACCCATCACGTCCTGGATCAACGGCTTCACGACCTTAGACGCGCTCTGCAGCCCGCCAATCGCAAATACTAACTTCCCCGCCTCAGCGATCGAGCTACCGCCGAAGACAGGCGCTGCTAGTAAGATACCCCCCTTCCCCCCGAGCCTGCCGACGGATTGGCCTACGGTCTCCGGATGCACAGTCGAGCAGTCCACGAAGATTTTGCCGCTGAGGGATGGTGCAGATAAGGTAGCCTGGGAGATAAGGCTTTTGTGAACCGAGTCATTAGAGACCTTGAGATCCACGTTAACGCGTCTGTTAACTAGTCTTGATGGGGCCTATCTAGGCACAACGGACACACCATAGTGAAGATGATGTCGGATTGAACGACCAGTTTCTTGAAATCACGCTCCGGCGTAGCGCCCAGCGATTGCAAGGTATCGCCCCGCGAGAGGGTCCGGTTAGAGTAGAGGAGACCCGGGGCCTGTTTGGCCACCAGGTGTCGTTGGAGATTGGTGGCCATGGCTAGGCCCATGGAGCCTAGGCCAAACTGTTCAAGGGTTCGAGGTCAGGACCAGATGTGCTTAGGATTGAGGAGAGCGGACTTACCCAGCCGATGCGAGGCACTTTGGGAACCTTGGGGTGCATGTTGAGGGGTGGTGGATGGGATTGATTGAGGTTATAGAGACGGATCGGTCATCTCTTATACCTAACTAATTACTAGTAGGCACAGGAACTACGCGATTCCCGGCCGGGTGGCCCCGATGCCGGGCGGACAACGGCGATGGGCCGAGTTGACTGCTCAGTTTATATCTGTTTAGTCATTGGCGTACGTTTATACATTATCTCTCAGGTAGAATGCTTTCATCTTCGGTCGGCCTTACGCAGTGAGGTTGTGCAGCGTGAGCTAGGTAGAGCTTCTACGGGGAACAACAATACTGCGTCATCATGGAAAGAAAGGGGCCGGGCGGCTCTCCGGACGAACTACGAGGGCACTCTAGGGATCATCCGGATCAGACAGGTCACACTGACAGACCATGGCTAGAATGCAAGAGTGATAGAAGAGTGTGAGAGAAGGGAGAAAAGAAGAGTTGACGAGAACGTGGCTGATGATGCGGC
>JANFQY010000417.1:0-19786 GCA_025592935.1 Aspergillus ostianus | reverse complement strand
CTATCGATAAGCTCGCGTGAACTGTATCCACCAAATGAGTGTAGCATGCTGGCGATAGATAGATGACTCAGCACAACTGTGCATCACGTGACATAAACGTGACCAAGCCCGGTTGGTCAGCCGGATGATCGATAAGATAAGCGGCTTCGGCCACCTCCGCCAACGGGATAAGCCGAGGTTGATAAAGCTGCAAGTATCACCGCTCTTTATATCTCTGCTCTGTGCATCCCTACCGAAACAGAAACACGCGCTTCACCATGACTCCTACAGTGACACCATTAACGCCTCCTGCTGGATCGGACATCAACTTTGGCGCTGTCATTGACAACGTCGATTTGGAGAACCTCACCGGTACTTGCAGCATCCCTTTTTTGTCCATATACTGATAGCACAAGCTAACATTGGAAGCAGATGAAACATTCAATACAATCCAAGATGCCCTCTACAAGAATCTGGTAGTGGTCATCAAGAATCAAGACCATGTGACCCCGAAGGCACAATACGAGCTCACGCAGCGTTTCGATCCATCTGCCTCGCAATACGGCCATGGCAAGACCCTCGACGCCAAGCGCAGTATCCTCCACCCGGATCTAAAGACAGTGCCTCATCAGCCCCAGGTACAAGTTATCGGGCACGGACACATCGACTCGTATGAGGGCCTGTTAAACATCCAGCTAAAACACCCTCATCACCGGACATTCCACCGAGACGTGATCCCGGCCGAAGAGGATCACGACTTTACTAGGTTCTACCGCTGGCACATCGACGCTGCGTTGTATGAATTTTACCCACCGAAAGTGACTACTCTGCTGGCGGTCAAGGTACCCAAGGGTCGACGCCAGACTCTCAGATACGACGATGGTTCCGACGAGACGTTAGACGTACCGCTCGGCACGACGGCATTCGTCAGCGGAGAGAGAATGTTCGAGCTGCTCTCCGATGAAGACAAGAAGTTTGCCCTGAACAGTAAAATCGAATACGCGCCTCACCCGTACGTCATTCCTCCCCCCCTCCACAATTGAAAACCATCTAACAAAATCATCAGCTACATCTGGATGAGCCCCGCGCGCGCCCTCCCCACCGGCCTCGGCCTATACTCCGAAAACAAAGAACTTCCGCTCTCAGATCTCCCACCGACCGACGAAACCAAGATCCAAGTGCTCCCTATGGTCTGGAAGAACCCCATCACCGGGAACCCAGCGCTACAGATCCATCCGTCGGCGGTCCGCAAGATCCACTGCGCCGATGGCACAGTGATCGACAATTTGACGCAGGTGCGGAAGATTGTTTACAAATTCCAACGGCCAGCCATCAAACCGCAGTATGTGTACCCACATGACTGGGAAAAGGGCGACCTGGTGATTTTCCATAACCGTGGTGTTTTGCATTCCGTGGTTGGGGCGTTTGGGGATGACGAGGTGAGGCTATTCAGGCAGTGTAATTTGGCGGCTGGGGAGGCGCCGGTGGCGTATTAATAGATGGATTAATATTTATGGTTACAGGAACACATATATAGGTTATAATAATAGATAAATTAGAATTATACAGTGAAATCTTCTTTGAATTCTCAGTATGCATGTCATGTATGTAACTTTATTAAATTATCGACTTAAAAGTCTAATGAGTCTATGTGTGTATATCTATTTTTATGCCATCGCTAAACCAGGCGATATGAAAATGCAAAAGACCACCCGCGCTAATGCAATAGTCCAAGAATTCGAAGGAAACGTATTTAATGTGCAAGTTCCTACAAGTGACAAGTTAGCAACACCACTCTAGGCATAATGAGAGACAAAAACTTACACTCGCAAGCTTGCTCTTGGCCCGAATCTTGGGCCCATAAAACGCCAACACCCACGGTACAAGCGTAAGCAAAGCACCCTGAAACAGTTAGTAAAGTCAGTCGCAGAATACACACAAAGAACTTACAATTCCACCAAGCAAGCTCGAAGCACCGGGATATCCCAGATTGTTAAACATAGTGGCCGTCACAAGCGGGAAGACACCACCAAGCAGATTCCGACCTACAAATTAAGTCGTTAACATCAAACCATGAAACAATTGCCTATCGGCGATCCGAAAAACTCACAGCAAGACTGCGCCGCAATCGCAGAACTAGCGAAACGGTGATACGTATCCGCCAGATAATTGAACACGGCCAGGTAGATGGAAAGAATGCCCATAGTCGAGCAACCGATGGCGAGCGTTGGCACAATCCAAGGGATAGACGAGTACGACGTCCACCCGAACCAGAAAAGACCAATCGGCATGAGCGTGGACTGCAGGCAGACGAAGTAGAGTCGGCGCTCGGGAGATTTGGGAAGGGTGATGAATCGTGATACGATACTTTCTTGGTAGATGCTGACCACCGTGGCGATGATAACGCCGATACACATTGCTGATTTCATTAGCATACATGCCAAGAGACGCAAAGAGGGAGGGGCGCATACAAGTGAAGACAGCACCAGACTGTTCGGTATTGAAGCCATGGTTTTTCTTGAAGACGAGTGGAACAGAGCCGAATTGAAGATAAAGAACAGCCCAGCTGAATGCGGCCCAGAGGGAAAAGAAGAAGACGACAGGTTCAGTGAGAAGCATATCTGTATCATGTTAGATCGGGTTTCCGAAAATTATAGGACCATGAGCATACGAAAAGGTCGGTAGCAAGAGACGCTGATCATCTGGGTCAGCGAAGTACGCTGTTCATCGCTTTTAACCCTCCACCGAATGCGCTTCACTTGACCCTTCTCCCCAGACGCATCATCCGATATGATAACCCCCACATGGCCGGCCTTCTCCAAGGCATCGTAATACTTATTGAGGGCAGCGGCCTTTCGGCTGAGAATAACGCTGCCCCTGGTCTCCTTGAAAAAGAAATAAATCATAATGGTGAACACAGCCGATACAATGGCGTGGGAGTAGTAGATCCACCGCCAAGTACTATGATAGACAATGATACTCGACAGCAGCGGCGCAAGACCGGTTCCAAACAGGGCAGCCCCTGAGAACAAGGCCATGGGGGTGTTTCTATCCTCGGCGTGGTAAATGTCACTGATGACGCCGCCAACCATGGTCGAGAAAGTTGCTGCGAAACCCTAAGTTAGTAGGTTGGCCACACCCCGAGAAAGCTTCTTCGCACTTACAAGCGCCCACGCCCTGAAAGATGCGCGCAACAAGAAATCCGCCGAACGAGTGAGTGCCGCCACAGGCGATGATGCATGCTATGACGTCGCAGTCAGTACACGTGCGATCGTGGCTTGCTTAACCAGACAACGGATGACATACCGACGAAGATGATTCCGCTGCCGACGAAAATCGGTCGACGGCCGTTGATTTCCGAGAAAGGCGCCAGAACCATGGGTGCCAAGGCAAATCCGATGCAAAAAATCGTGATCCCCAGGTTGTATACCACGCTGCTAATCCCCCATTCCGCCGTCAATTCTGTCGACGCGGGGCTGATTTCACCGGCTGAATAACCTGCCAACGCCGTGACACCGCATGCGATCCACGTCATCATGGATTTGCGCCATTTCGGCCAGAGAAAGGGCGATGTGAATTGCTTGAGATCGGGACATTCGGGGGCGGGCGACTGGCCGGTTTCCGGGGGCGCAGTGATCAATGGCGTAGGTAACGGCGTCTCTAATTCGAGGTATAGATGTTCGATCTCGGGCGCGGGGGACTCCTTGGCCGCGTAGATGGATTCTCCCGAGCTGAGCTCGCTGGAGTTTGGACTGTCCTGTTGCAGTCCCATGGTGAGCTCCTCTATCGGTCAGTGGACGCACTTGATTGAGTCGTTCGCAGAGAAGCACAACCGTGTGTGACACGGACACCGTGGATTTATAAGAATGGGCGATCCAAGCCTCCAGGACCAGTCACTGGAATCCACCATTTTATCAGAATTGGAGAAAGAAAATTCTTGGATTTCCGACTACGAAGAGATCCAGTTTGCAGGCTATTTTTGAAAGCCCACATCGAGCGTCTCGGTCCCTTTTCCTGGCCCCACCTCGTTTGAAAAACAGGTGAAGGCTACGCGATGACTGGTCTACTCCGGAGAACAGCTCGGGCCTCCGGGCCGTTGGTGCCACTGGTGGGCTCCAGAATGCGTGCTGATTTGCCTTCATTGACTCTTTGCCGGCAGGGATGAACGTTTCTTTTGTGCTTTTTATTTCATTTGTCCTGATTTTCCGTCGGAGATGCCCCCACCTTCCCCGAATTGGGGGAGAGGATGACTAACCCCGTCGCCGCCTGACTAGGCACCCGATTTCTCGGGGAACCCCAAAAATGACATCTTTCCTCTGATCTTCCTAAGATCCCACCGTCTTGCGCAATTTGGGCCCCAGGGGAAACACCTGCTCTTCCTCCTTCACATCTTTATACACGTTATCCCACCGGTTGCGCAGCGGCTCCGGCGTCTCCCAGGCATTCTCGGGGTCCCTCAACCAAAGTCGCAAAAGATGGCGTCTGGCATCGTGTCGGTTAGCGCGTGGATCACCAGGGGGCACCGGGACTGAGAGCCACTTACTCCTTGCCGGGCCCGTCGCGGAAGCCCTTCCGAGCATGGAAGATGCTCAAATTATTGATGTACTGCACGTCCCCCTTTTGAAAGTCCAACGCCGCGCTATGCCGCTCCGCCAGGAAGTGCAGCGCGTCCAGGGCCTCGGCCTGCGCCTCGCTGATCGGCGGAATATTGGTCGAGCGCGGCTGGGCCAGGAATCCGGTGAAATAGCGACGGGCGTACTGGATCAGCACGCGCTCCTCTGTCGATCCGGTCGCCGGCTGATGATAGAGCAAAGGTCGGGTGGTATACGGGCGGCTCGGGTTGCCGAAGCTGATCCCATCCGTTAGTCAGGGGTTCGTTCAATTAGCCGCATTATCAGGTTATTACCCAGGAGCTTTGGCTGGGTCCCCCTAAAAGGCTTAAAAAGGGGGGGGGAACTCACCCATCTATCGGCCAATCTTGCGACAAGGTATGGATCAGATCGGGTCTTTCCTTGGCCAGAATGTTGTAGACAAACCAACTGCTGGAGATCTGACTTTCTCCGCCCTCCGCAGCGGGACTCAGACACAATAATGAGATAATGTCGCCCGAGTCAGTATGGAAGACCTGCTTGTCGTTGGTGTTCGACGGAGCTCCTATGGTCCCGGCCTGCGCGACACGCGAGATATCCTTAATATGGGAGATCACGACCGAGGTGCCGTTGCTGAAGCGCTGATCCTCCTGACGACCCCGGATGTTTCCCACATGCGATGAGACGCCGCTGTAGATGATGATGTTGTCTTCGCGCGAGTACCGATCGAGGTCGAGACCCCGAAGCACGAAAAACCCGCGTCCGGCGTGGAGTTCTTTGGAGAGGCTGCGTAGCTCGACCCGGAGGTTTGGTAAGGGGAAGGTGTCTTGGTTGATGTATCCTAGACTGAGCTTGAGGGCTGTGAACTTTAGCACTGGATCACATATTTCTCTCTCCTGCGAGCACTTTGCGATTGTAACTGGGTGGGATAGGTTCAGGTGAGTAGACCAACATTTGAAATGCTCCAAGGCAGCATGAATCTCCTCCCGCTGCGCATCATTCAGCTTAAAGATCCAATCATCTCGCTTTTCAACGTCCTTTCCCTCCCAAACCAAGGGCGAAGACAGCTGCGCAGGGAACCTGGCTGGAAGGGTCTTGGGCAGGGTTTCGGTTGCTTTGCGCCGTTCGCCGCGTGCGAGGTATTTCTCGTAGTTGGGATGATATTGAATATCGGGTTGAGTGGGTTGAGTAACAGTGAGAACCTCGGACATTTTGAAATGACGAAGTAGAGGAATGATAGAGCGAAATCTGGTGACACAACCAGAGGCGGACTGGCGACATGTCGGTCTATATACTCCTGTTTGTTACCCCGCGGTCGTCAATCACCTCATTGAATCCTGGCGTAACGAAGCATTGCGCCATGCATCGTGATTGGTGAACCACTGCCAGGGCCTCGAATGACATGACGAATTTCATGTCGAATCATGCTGCGTGATTCAGTACAACTTATCTCTTGTTAAATTGAAATCGTTAACGGGCGGACAGTCTATCTGCGCAGAATTGGCTAAAGTGTTGTCTACACAATTCGCGTCGGAATGGTCCCGAGCACAAAGATCGAACAATCTTGGCTATGCAGAAAGATTCATTATAATTCGGTCATTCTCAATCTTGATTGATACGAATTACACAAATGACTACCAAGCAGTACCCAGTCTAGAGGAAAGTCTTCAACTTGCGCCGCTCGCTCTCCGGGACCAATAAATCAATTACTTCCCCAGCACCTCGAATGCCAGCACGTACCGCTCCCTCCATATATCCTTTCCAGATAATCGCCGTCTCGGTGCCCGCAAAATGAATATCTCCGAACGGATCGCGCAGTGACTTTCCAGCATCCGAAGTCATCAAACCGGGCGGCATAGTAGGACTCGGCGCACCCCGAATCCAGGGTTCCTCCGACCAGTCATGCACGATCACATTCAAAGGGCCTGGTATCTTCTCGACCTGAGTGGAGAATGCAGCATTGAACTGACTCATGGTAAACTTGTGCTTCTGAATTGGAGGGAGTCTGGACCAATCCCTGCCCGCATCGGCGGTGACCATGCAGGTTATGGAGTACTGATGATCCTCCACGATGCAGGTGTCTCGGGAACAGCATATGGGACCATTGACTGAGCTAAATATTCCCGATAATCCGGCCTGTCGCCACCATGGATACTCGTATACGACGATGACCTTCCCGTAGAAGTCCAGCGCGGTGGTATCGCTAAGGTTCTTCTTCGTTTCCGGGAGAGCAGGAACGAATTGAATTCGATGGTACAGTGAGGTGGGGATCGAGATGATGACTCTTTTACAAAGGATTTTATGACCGGTCAGTGTGGTGGCCGTGCAAGACCCTTAGCCATGCTGCTCGATCTTTGTGACGGGTGCGGATAGATGAACGGTGTCAGGCTTCAGATCGTTGGCGAGGCGGACGGAAAAGTTCTGGTTCCCTATAGACAGCATCACTGGTTAGAGCGGGTTTCATTCAAGGGAAGGTGTGGTATACCGTGACGATTCCGCATGTACTGACCACCGTCTCTCAGATCCGACAGGATATTATCAAGTCCGGTCCCACTCTTTGTATAGTTGAACATATACAACGCGCTTATGTCCTTTGCTTGCACCCCGAGAAGCGTTTTGGCTATATCATCGGCGATGATCTCTGCTTTCGAGGAGAATTGCTGCGCGTACTCTGCAAATGACATCTTGTCGTGTTTCATCGCATGCTGGCTGAGCTCAGGATGCACCAGATGGGTAAGCTCCGCTTGCTTGGCAAGGTCTTCATAAAACTCATCCTAACACCTTAAAGCATCAGCCTCAAACCTTCTAACATCATGAATTGGGACTGGTTTCTCACATTCAGATACTCCTTGCCATATTCAATGCTGTGCATCTTGCCCTTTGAATCCTCGAAAAGATTCAACCCCTTATGACGCTGAATCTCGAGCTCGAAGCCGAATTTCCTGACCAAAGCGTACATATAGAACTGGTTCGTGTCGTTCAGCCAGGCAGCTCCAAGCTCGGCGAGACCGCCTTGAGACGAAGCAGGAACCGAGAGAGTTTTTCCGCCCACGCGATCCATGGCCTCAAGCATCGCGCAGGATAGACCATTATTCTGACAGACTATACGGCCAAGGCACTCGGATTGCTTCAACTGGGTCCGAACGTTCCAGGGCAGTCCTGCACACCATCACTTCCTGGCCTAGTCCTCTTTAATAGTATTGATGAAATCATGTCTTAGGATACTGCCAACCATTTCCAGTGGATTGTCTGCGTGCGTAACAACTCCGGCGGAAGATACCCACTACGGATGGCGTGCTCTTCTAATGGCCCGAAGAACGCGATGATTGCAGAGGTATGCAGCAGGTTGGGCCTGCAAGTAGAGGCTTACGATGCGTCTACATTCCTCTGCAGACAGCCCCCCGTGTGCCAATGAGGTTCCATGTCAAAGGGATTGTCCGGGGCGTGCAGTGGAGCTTTATTAACCATCCAACGATCTATATTAGTGACTTTGTGGTCGAGGATATTCAGTACTTTGATATCACCTTGGGTCATCCGTCCATCGCAGAATACGGACTCCTAAAGCCTACCATTCCGGTTTGCAAACGGACTTACAAGCCACGTCGTTAGACATTATATTAAGCTGTTGATTTTATTCCAATTTAAACCCTCTTCTTATGTCCCTCGTAATCTATCTCGGCACCCTAGATGTTGCTTTTAACCATGTTGCCTGACTCTGCGAAATTTGCTACTCAAAACTAGATTACAGGCTGGCAGAGAATGCCTAGAACTGTCGATTGCCTGCATCATGTTATCGCAATAGATTTTTTAGGACATTTCCATCCTCATCAGCATTTTGATAGCTATCTTTCTTAGGCTAATAGCTGGTGGAGTATAAACCAATCTAGCAAAAAAAAAAAAAAAAAAAAAAAAAAAAAAAGAAAACATTGAACGTTCATTGAAATCTCTACTTCCCGTATAATGAATCAATGAAAACTGTGTCTGTAACCCAAAACCATGCTAGTAATTGTAAGAGAAGCACCCCTCAATTCAACCACACCACTACTAATGTACTAACTGCATTAGCTACCAAACATATTTCACTTGTCCCAAAATTCCATCATCTACCTACTGGACTCCGAACTCCACATATAAATATTACGTAATATAAGATACAGTTAGATTTCTCTTTCTATAGCGATTTCTTTATAGACCCTTTGCCAAAGGCAAGTTCTGGAGATCGATAAAAATGGAATAGTCAGAATGGGGATTAGCCGTCCCTGACAGCATGAAACAATCTTAGCTCGATCTCGGTCTCCTACAGCAGAGCTGACGATAGGAAGAAGAGGGCAGTTGGACAATAAATACATTATAAATGTGAATTCATTTTGAATAAAAGAACGGGAATACAATGAAACAGGGAGCCCAAAGAAGAATTGAAACAGAATGTGAAAGATTGATTGATGAATATCCATTAATATGAGTTTTCTTGGTTCCCGGTTCTAGTTCTGTTGGCAGCAGTTTGAGGCACCAAGACCAGAAGGCCTAGCGGCCAAGAGCCATAAGATCACGTGCCGTTTTTGCTAACACAGGACCTTGGGCCTCAGCCAATGTAGGCCGGGGGCGTCTTCAAATGAGCTGTCAGTACTTGGCGCAGCCCAGCAGATGGACAAAGCAGTCACCTGAGCTCGAGTCTGCCTTGATGTAATTGGCGATTGAAGATTACATACCTAAGGCGATAGTCCCATTCCAATCTCCCCTACTTGCAGTAGCAGACGCTTAGGCAGCCATTATGCTTTGCATAACATCCGATGTTCCATGTCGAGCTCTGCTGAAGATGTGACCAAACGTTGCCATGCCATTCCATGATAGATGAATGCAAGATGAAGATTCTACGATTGTGGCGTGGGCCGCTGATAAGATAAAGTCCGGTCGCACGGCATTATCAACCGGGAGATCGCCGAGATAATGGCCCTATCAATTAAAAGCCTATTGTCTTTAAAGCTCGTAGGCAATATTTTTATCTCCAGGAATAAGTCCACCCAGACGTTAATTCTTGCGTCCTTCAGTACTGTACCGAGTGTTGATCCGTATAAGCCCTTTAGTTTACCCTAGTAAGATAGAGCCCACTACAGAGGGCAATCAACCAATAGGCCTGCGCGGCTCGCGTCAGCGCCTCTAGAGGGGAGACTTCGATTGGGCCAAACAGGAGCAACGCTCAGGTGGTATTTACGAAACAGGCAGAATTGGCCAACTGGATTCGCCGCGCCTGACCGCCAGTAAAGACCGGGACTGTCATACCGCCAGACAAACTCTCGGGGTAGCTAGATCTGCCCGCTCCTGACGGCGTTCGGGGAAGGTGAAGAAGCCTCCTCTGCACTGCCACCTTACTCGATCTTTACTTCATTCGAGGGTCCTTCACCGTCTACCTGTTATATAAGCAGAAAAGGGAGAGAAAGAAAACGAACAATATTGACTCCCCTAGTCGGTCTTTCAAGACGGGGGTGTCGCTTGAGGTCCCTCTTGTGAGCCACGCCTGACCGGTCCTCTCTCAGCGCACGCCTTCCCGAAAGTAGGCGAAAGATATGGAGAATTCCTGTTTACGGAAATCGGACGGTAGTAAGTCGAGGCGGCGATGTCCCTACAGAAACAGCACTTAAAGGAGGTGGTTCTAATGCACGTGTACTGAAGCAGCACCGATCCAACCTCAACGAGTGAAATCCAGCAAGTGGGGAACGAATGTCGTCTATCGCGTGAAGAATTCAATCGGCCGCTATTTTCCGCAAAGAAACAAGAGCGTTCATATACCGGGAGGATCGAATCATGGCGATGACGTGGAGACACATTGGGGTTCATGCATGGCATCACGTTCAAGCTGTACGATCATCAGCGAAATGCAAAACAGCATGCGGGTTGCAGATGATGAGTATGAGGGTCCATCATCCAATGCAACGCCATCACCCGGCTCGCCCTGTTTCACAGAGGTCGTTGATGGCCAGCAAGGCACCACCGCAGGAACAACACCTGCCGTGGATTCCAACCGACCGCCGGAGCACACCGATGATGAGGCAGAAGAAGGTAGAGCCGAAGATGCAAAAATAAACTTGGAGGACTCTATCTCGAGCCATGAATCTTATGGCAACGCTTCTGGAGGATTTACGTATCCGGCTCATGTCGTTGCCAACCCAGCCGAGAAGAAGCAGATGATCGTGGCACTCGACACACAGGCTAGTGCGAATTTGATCAGAGCAAAAGTCTGTGAACGAATGAACCTACAGACAGAGCCGTGTCATGTAGTTCTCAGCCCTTTACAATCAGCATCTGAACAACAAACCGAGATTGTTGCCACGCGCATTGCTCGAAATGTCCCCTGGCATTGGGATGGATGCGACAAAACATACACAACTGACTTCCTAGTAGTCGATATAAAGCAATTTGACGCCATACTAGGAGGTAAAGATATTACCAAACACAGCTTTTTAAGACCAGACAACATGCCTAATCGTAACAGCACGTTCCGCTTCTAGGCAAAGGGGGGGGCGGGGGGTTTGTCGGCGACCACCAGATCCTATCATCAGCCGGCGGCTCTCATGATCTTCTCTCACTCGTTCACTGGTTGTCATCGGAACCTTTCTTTGCCTTCGTCTATTCTTCGATTCGGCCTCTTCAATTCTTTCCACGTCGATCGCTGGATTGTGTTTGAATATCCTGGGTAAGTATTATTTAATTTGGCCAGTGAATAGTGCGAAAGGGTTGGTATCAGGGTACGCTTTTCAGCTTCTCAGACATACTGGTATTTTGAGAGGCTATCTGCATTTTTATTGGCGTTCACTTTAATGGGTGTCAAGACTGTTTTCCATGGGTGAATATTTATACCGTTGCGCTGGGTTTTACGCACAAAACATAAAACCTGGCCAACACAAGATGCCACCTGTTCTCTTGCCCAATGCAAATGGTCTTATTATTACGAGTTTCGAAAAATGCTGAGTCCAGTAATTGTTCAGTTTCGTTTGCTGCCCAAATAATGCGCTTGCATTTCCCCGCGATAGGGAAAGGAAGGAAGACTGCTCATTCGACGTTGTTCATCCGGACAATATCCATGCCGCAAACTCCTTTAGATTGGATGCCCGATCTGCACGTCTAGGATAGTTCTAACTGAGAGCCTATCAGAGAAGTACGCCATTCAGATAATCATGCCGCTTTATCGCCATTTCTCCCCATATCCCAGCCTTAGTGAGCCCTCCTTTTCGTAGCAGATCGTCAAAGCAAAGAAGGCTGAAATCTATTATTGCAACATCGGCACGCGGCTGATAATGGCGGGGAATACAAATGTGACGGGGATACCCTCATGGCTTGGTGCTGGCAGTCAGGAATCGTTGTCAACTGCTTTGATACAGATTCTAGGACTTTATAATGGTAAGTTGTATAAGCTATACTGTATAAATCTTGGCTCACAGACCGATCGGTCCTAATGTATAGGAAAGACCTGTCTCCATGAAGCTGCTTTTCCTCCTACCAAACGAAACAAAGGTCCTCTTGACGGCAGCTACGCTAGATAATCTCCATTTCAACATAATTTTCAGGAGGGCCCTCGAAAGACTTTCTGGTGTTCCGCGCGAGCCAGGACTTTCGCAAATCCACATACCTAATTCGACTGGTGGACATTACATCGTGCAGGATCAGATGAAGCTCTGCTTCACCAATCACGAGCGGCGTGTGAGCCACGAAGAATGGTTCTATATTGATGTGGGAGGCCATGAGCAATCTGACCCGTCAATTGACGTGATTCTTGGTCGCGATTCGGATGTTTTGCCAGGGATTGAGAGGAACGGTAAACCTTGTGCGCCGATTCTGCCAAAGGCTCAGAGCCCTGGTGAGTTTGGCAACACCCAGCCTGAACGGACAAAAGCTTCTGAATGCTAGATACGCTAATACCACATACACAGATGAGAAGGAAGCCCAGGAGAGAAAGTTCCAAGAAGAGATAAGAAGGGCAACTGAGGAAGAAGAGAAGATTCGAAAGCAAGAGGCGGAGGAAAACAAGTAAAAGTCTCGATAATCAAACGGAACGAAGGGCACCCAGCGAGGAAAGTAAGGAAGTCGACGGAGCCACCTGGTTTTCTAGACAGGTAGTACCAAGTGTGCTATTTCGAATGCCTAAGTGGCTTATAGAAGCAGCTAGAGATTCCGTTAACGATTTAATCAACCAAGTCCCCCTACAATGTGTTGGGGGCTTGAAGTTTTATTTTCCCGCGTTTACCACGACATGGCCTGACCTGCGGTACCGTGGTTGATCACCTGACGCACGCCCCCACCTGACGCACGAATTTCACCTCAACGCTCATATTAATTTAAAACTCTACAACCATGAATAATTCGATTTATATAGAGATTTTTGAGCAAAATAAAATATACGTAGAATTAAAGCTATATAGCTCTTTTTTTATTCGCGAAAGCGCTATAAAAGGCAGATTTATTTATTTTTACAATTAAGTGTTAGAGATACTTAATTAACAACTTCAACACCTACAGGATCGATATTAGTTAATTTTTTCATTTTTAAAGTACTAAAGAACCTAATTTTGTCTCGCTAAGCTAAATTAAAGTCATTTTAAAGCTATATATTGACTTATTTAGCAAGCTAATCATCTTGCTTTTTATGCTTCTTTTCTTCTGCTTCACAAAGCTGTATTTCCTTATTTAAAGCGCAAATTCGCTTACATTCTTTAATTAAAAGCCTCTTATCTTCCTTCTCTTACTACTTATAAAGCCTTTTTTCTTCTTGTGAGACCTTCGCAAGCTGTAAAGTGTCATCTTTCTCCGCTTAAAGATTATAAACTTATTAAATCTTCTTAGAAGAATAAAATACCGCAAAACTATTCTCAGAAGCTCATAATTCAAAAAAAAGAGGCTTTTTTTACTAATACTTCTTCTTCTCTAACTGTAGAGCTTCTTTAAAGCCTTGGTAGCATAGTTTTAAGATAATATTCTCTATAGAGAGATAATATATTATAGAACTTAATTTTTTAATCTTTTAATTATATAAATCAGTAACTATATACTTAAGAAGCCTCTTAATCTTTCTTCAATCCTCTACACCAAATACAGAGCGAGATAACTTACTAGAGAAAGACCAATTATTATTATTTTAATTAAATTATAATAGAACAATCTCGGAATTCTATAGCGAGATTTCTACTAATTTCTATAAAGAAATAATATTTTTAGCCGATAAAGCGCACTCCTATAAAAGCCAAAAGAGACGGAAAAAGTCCCTTTTTATAATATGATAGAGGCCTAATGTCAGGGTGCGGGCTGGCGGGGGTGGTAGAGCTGATGGCAGGCAGACAGGTAGGCTAATAGTTCACAATATCTCTGAATTGCTACAGGATTAAGCTATATACAGGCTAATAGACAAGATATAGCTTGAGAAGCTATAACAGGATCTTAAAGTAGTAGAGAGATAGAAGATAATATAGTTATATAATTGTACTAGTAAATACGGTAGTTATTCTTAGATTTATACTATAACAATATATTCCTCTTTTATAGCCGAGTTTTGTTAAGATCGACAAAAGCCAGATTTATCCGGATATCTGCAATAATAGTTGCGAATAATCTGCTTTATATATTTTAGATACTTTGCAAATTCTATAATTAGATCTAAATATCCTATTTATTTTATAATATATATTAAATGAGAATAACTGTATCTTCAGCAATCTTAAAAGAAGTTAAAAATATCTTCTACTTTTTATTTTTAAAGTCTTTCGACTTCCATATGTAATAGAAGAGATTAGATTTAATTTAATAAGAGATTTTAGCTAATAGATATAAATAAGCTAATATTAAATATAAAATAGATCTTTATACTGGACAATAGCTCTAAACAATAAATATATAGATTAATTACTTTTTTAATTTAGTATAAGTCTAATGTATTTCAGTTAAACTTCTTGCTAGAATGTAGAGTCTTAATATATTAGGCGTCTAACTATATTAGTTAATTCTCTCTAAACTTTCTAACAGAATGGTATTTTCGGTCTACTTATTTAATATATTAGACTTAAGCGGTTATCATTTTTGCGCGAGTAAATTCAGTGATAATTTATATTCTAATAATAAACTATTTAACATCTTAAATAATAGATTAATTCTATATATAATAATCTTCTATGAACGTCGGTTTAAAGCCTATACGAGAGTAGAAACTATAATTTGTAAAAAATAAAATAGTCTTAATAGTATTTAAGTGTATACTATTTAATGCGAACTCGGCTAGCAAAAGCCAGATATTTTAGTTATTTTATAAATAATTTATATAAGCTTGCAGATATTATTCTATTATAATATTTATACGCTTAGTTTGGCTGTCTGTCTCGGGATAGTATACAGTTAATAGCTTATTTATTATATTAAGACATTTAGTTAGATCTTTTTAAAATTCGATAACAAACTAGAGATCTTTATCTAATATAATAGTTCGGGATAGGCTATATAATTTCTAAATATATTAAATATACATTATTATTACATTTTAGATATTAACTATCGCATTATATAGGATCAAATATTTTATTTTAATTAATTAGTTTACTATTACGAGTATAGCGTTATAGCCCTGGCTCTTAGATAAGTAAATAATAAAGTCTATAAATATATCTTGCTATATATGTTCAGATATTAGTAAAGATTTTAAAATGCCCTATCTCGCCTCTCGTGATAGAATAGTATAATAATATATATAGTAGTTTTAGATCTATTAGATTATATAGTAGTACATATTAAACTAGTAATATTTTTAAAATAATAGTGTTATCGCAGAAGGTAGGTATCCTATTGCTGGGGGAGCAGTGTCCGATCCCCCATATGTCTGAGACGTGTTATCTTCTTTATCTATAGATGGTATTCGCTAAGATATAAGAGATAGCTCTAGAGCTGGTTCTACCGGATTAGATACAGATCATCAGTGTGGCACATCAATATCCTGGCCTTTCTAGCTATCTGTAGATATCTGATTACAGTAAATGGCCTCTATAAGTAGAAACTATAATATAATATATAACGTAAGATTACTACTAGTAATTATCTGACAGCTTGTTCTGGGAATTCTACAATCATATCCTCCCCTATCTATCGGAGAATATATCTGGATTCTTAGACACTAATTATTTTAGACTTCTAGTAGACTGTCTATTATATCTGGTTCAGTTATTATAAGAGATAATATGTCAAGTGCTCCTAGAATGGTTAGTCTGGATATTAGACAGAATAGGTAGACTGCTTAAGTACTTAATAACGCGCTATTATTATATAACAAGTTATTGTTATTATTATTTTATTATTATTATCTTTTTCTCTTATATCTTATCTTTTTTTCTCATTATTTCTCTTTCAACTATCGAGCCCATTTCTCTCCTTTAAATATTAGATCCTTTCTTTCTTTCTAACTATTATTTTTGTAATCCATTCGTCTATTAATCAAATCACTAGTATTCTCATTTCTTTATAATTCTTAAAAATACTACTTATCACTAAAGACAAGATATTAGCTGTTAATACAAATTGTTATAAGGCTCTTGCTACTGCTTCTACTAATATATTTTCTTTTATTAATAATCTGTTAGCCCGTATTAACCATTATCTGTTAGAGATATATATAAAGCCCAGTAAAGTATATTATTAGATTATAAAACAATTAGACGTCTGCCAGAACATTATATAGCACTTTAATTTCTTAGATAAATCGAAAATATAAATATCTAACTCTTATTAAAATAATAGCGGCTTCATTACCCAGACGCGCGGTCTTATAATAGTTCTCAAGTATATATATAATATATATGTTGATAGTAGCAGTCCTTTTATAAATTATATTATTTATCTAGTCTACAAGAATAAAGCGTTACACAGTATAGCTTATAGCAATTATTTATAGTTAGATAAAGATAATAAATATATAATCTGTCACGTTTTCAAGCGTAACGGCGGCACTTAATAAACTAATAAAATATATTTATAAGTAATATCCCGTTAGCTGTAAAGTTTTAACTAACTATAATATAAACAAATTGCAATAGCCAGTAAATTATTAGCTGCCTTATCTGCTAATATATTATATACCTATAATATTCTAGCTTATTCTGATAAACTGCTTTTCAATAATAAGACTAAAATTAAGAAAGATAGATAGCCTAATACTCTAAACAATACTATATTTATTAGAAAAGACAATACGTTATTTAAGATTACTAATAATAATACATCAATAATTATAACCATAAAAAGATCTACTAAAAAGAAAGCTAAAATATTCTCTGCCAAGAAGATTGATACTCCCGCAAAAATTAAACCAACCCTTTCTTCAAAGAACAAAAATAAAAATAAGAATAAAAATAAATAAGCCGTTCACTCTATCATATCGTCCGATACAAAGAAAACGGCAACGTCCGCATATACCGCTAGACAGCCTTCTATATAAGATACTTAAGCAGTTCGTTACTTCATTGTCTCATTTATTACTTTTTTAATCTATAAAATCTTAAAATATTCCTACTTCTATTATCGGTAAATATAGAGTCTTTAATCTAACTATTATAAATATCTTTTAACTTATCTCTTAATTCCCACGGCTAATAGGTCTTATAGCCTCCTAGTTATATAGCTTATAAATCTTCTAAATGTACTATCAATAGATAACATAAATCATATAAGAAGCTATTGCATTTTCTTTTATAAGATTAGATTATATATTGATATAGTCCTAATGTTCCGTTAATAATAGATTATTTTGTTGCTATCATATTCTCTCCTATTAATTCTATTTCTTATTCTAGTACTAAACATCCTCTCTTTTTTCTAATATATTCAATAGACATTACTTCTAATAATACTCTAATTAAGCAGATTAAAATTCTTAAAAACAAGATAACAGGCAATTCGTCTAATAAACTTATTATCTTATATACTAAATATAAAGAGTTACTAATAACTATAAAGGAGCTTTAGAAGTTTCAGACATAACTAGTTTCTTTTACAGATAAAGCTATAACTAAGATAAATTATTTATTTGAGAAGTTAGCAATATAAGTTTAAAGATTATTGTTATTTTATTCTAATATTAAATATAAAAAATCTTCTATTTCTATAAAATTATCTATAGAGATCTAGAAGATTCTTATCCCAGACTAAAAAGCCCTCGTGCGTTATTCTGTTTTTTAGGAGGACAACAGTTTAGTAGTCTCTCCTACTTTTCATAGATAAACACTTCCTTATTAGCTAATTATTTTTAGTTATTAACACTTTTAGTACAGAAGACAATCATTATGTGCTTCTGATATTGTTTAAGTATGATATAGACTGTTATGCAGAAGTAATAAAGTAGTAATAGATTTTCTTTTTAGATTCTTAGAATAGATAATTTGTTTTAATAATTTTAATGTTAGTTTTATTCTTATTTTATAATACTATCAACTATTGGTGAGGACGGCTTAATCTATTATTATTAGTTCTTAAAATATAATTTATTCTTCTTTTATAATATAATAGATATTTATTATATTTTCTGCCGCTCGCACGATATCTAATAGTATATAATATCTTTACTATCTATTGATCTGTTTCACTCCAAATAAGTCAGAATTACTACAGTAAATAGTTATTTAAAATTATACTTAATAGTATTCTATTAAACTGTTTTCTTATCTAATAATCTTTTAGATAACTTAGCAAGTAGCTCGCTTTCCAAATCAGATAAGTTCTCTACTATAGTGTTTTTCTCATTATTAACTAACAAGAAGAACTCTTTGCGCAATCAATCGTAATAACATTTTATCTGGCCTTTTTTACCGTATCTTATCTATTAACAGTCCTTCTTTTCGTAATATATTAATACTTAATTAATAATATTATTTATTTTTTTCTCTATCTATCTTAAGCGCACTTCTAAGCACTTCTGCTGATTTTATTCAGCCTTTGTTATCATAGATAACTTATTATAGGTGGACAGTAGTGATTCTAGTTTATCTATAATCTATCTAACTTTTAGCAGCTTTAAAATAGCCATTTCTGCCTTTTTAAGGCATCAATCTAACAATTGTAATAACTATAATCTGTTCAGATTCTTAATATTAGCGGTAATCAGTTACTAACTATTAATAAGATTTTGCACAACTTATCTATTAGATTTTTATAATATATATATTCTTAGTAGATAGCTCTTTAACACCTTATAGGGTCTAAACTAGTAGGTTTTAAACTTTTAAGATATTTCGTTTCTTACTAAAACCCACTGTTCTTTCTAAAAGCTATAATGTTTTATAGCTTTATTCCGTACGCGCTATCTCTTAGCCACATAAATAAGTAATCGTTTATTAACCAGTATTCTAATATTTATTATATGTAGTAGTCTGTCTTCTGACTGCTTATTAGTGCATTATATATCTTTTAGTAATTTAGATTGAATTTTGTACAGCAGATAAAACGGGCTGACTCCGGAGACAGTATACTGCTAGATATGTGTAGTAAATATAGCTTAAAAGAGATATAAGTCTTAGAGTCTAGTTAATTTTTCTAGAAGCGCCTTAATTAATATATTATTAAGTGTCCTATTTAAGTTTTCGATCTTATTATTTATTTTAAGATAGTATAGGCTTATTGTATAATGTTTCGCTTATAGGATCTATATATAATAACGCATTATCGCTTCTAGTAAATTTAGATCATTATTTAACAGAAGTTCTTCTATAGCTCTATAATTTATAAAGATCTTTTTATAGAGAAATTAAGTAATTTCTTCTTTTGTTGCCTTTGTAACTGCTTTTATAACAATCTAATTAATAGTATAGTCAATTACTATAATAATCTATTAATTTCTATTTAATATTATCAATAAACGGTTAATTAAATCAATTTCCTATTTATCAAATAGTTATATCTTAATATTAATCTAATATCTAGCTACTTCCCGTTTCAGTAAATGTCGCGATCCTCGCGAAACTTAATAGTTAAAATAATATTATATTATTAATTCTATACTAATATGCATTTCTAATTACCACACGCAGGTATCGATCGCTCCTAACAGTCTAAGGTATCTTAAATAGCTAAACTAATTATATATTTCTTTTATAAAGGCTATATAGACTAGAGAATAAAGATATAAGATATTATCTAGCTTAGACTAATAGAGTAGACACTCTTCTTTCTCTTTAAAATCTTGTATTTCTTACTTTTTATAT
>JANFQY010000416.1:0-19813 GCA_025592935.1 Aspergillus ostianus | reverse complement strand
TTTTTTTTTTTTTTTTTTTTTTTTTTGGTTTTTCTGTTTTGTTTTGAAACTCTCGAGTATTTATTTGACATGCAAATATACCCTTGAAAAAGGTCCCTATAATACACCCCCATACATCATAATTAGAAAGAAGCAGAAAAGGTAACACCCACTAACACAAGAAGATGAAAAGGTAAACAGAACAGAAGATCACAAAGCTTCTTGAGCCTGCCACAGAAATAGAAACAGAAACAATCGTCGCAAAGAACAAACTAGACAATCTATCCAGTTCATATTGCACAGTCATTGTATCCTAACCTTGGTATTATTTCAGATCACATCATATCCTTGGTGAGGTGCATTCATCCAACAAGCGATGGGAAATAGTAGGGAACAAAAAGTCATATCGTCATGTTGCTCGTTCATTGTACTGTAAACTCATCCGCCCCATTCGTAAACATTTCCCGAGTTGAAAGGGCCGTATATTTAGGTGAGGTTTCCGAGATCGGGTTTATCATAGCATCAAGAGACGAGGAACCTTCGTGTTCCCTGGGTAAGGGCGTAATTTACAAGTCAAAGAGAATAAAAACCTGGGCAGTGATAAATGAAAGGATAGAAGAATGGAAGATAGACACCATACAGACTGATTCGCTCTTACTTTTCATGTCCCCTCGAGTTTAACTTGAAGAAATCGTTGGACGATCCCAGGGGCTTCTTCTGCTGAGCTCTCTTGCTTCCAATAGGGCTGGGCATGGAATTGCGGTCTTGGTCGCTAGCCTGGGGCTGAATAACCTCAGGGCTGACCTCAGATGCAGGAGAGGAGCCGGAGTGCGCAGATGGCGAGACATCACGAGTGGAAGCCTCCACGGTAGGACTGGTGAGAGGGGTTGCGAACTGAGAGCTGACACCGTCTTTAGAGATGGAGGGACCGACACTTGGGCCCGCAGCGACCGGGGAGTTTATACTCTTGTAAGTTTCATAGTCCGGAGTGTCAAATCTAGCTTCGATTCCGGTAGCCTGAGATCGAGGCTGATACAGGCGGCGAGACTTCTGGGCCTTCCTCGAACGGCTCTGACCGGGAGACATATCAAAAGGATTGCGCAAGTATTCGGCGTTTGGCATGAGAGCCATTTTGTGGAAGAACTCCTCATGCTGCGCTCTGTCGAGAGCCTCTGCGTCATCTGGAGCAGTAGGATGATTCAATGCGCCAATACCAGGTCCCATGGCGTTCAGAGACGGATATTCCGGCAGAGGATCAAAGGGAAAGAGGTCGTGCCTTTTCGCGCCTGGGCCAAACTGAGCGCCGTACTTGTCTGCCTGTCTGTGGTGATCTGGGACTTTGGGAGAGTTGCAGGCTGAGAAAGTAGAGCGTGAAGCGCCTGGTATCACCGTCGGATTTTGCTGCGAAGCGGCATAGCCCGGACTCTTCTGCTTGGGCCCTTTCTCCGCATCGGAATTATCGACCGTTCCGTTCGGATCCACAGATGGCAGGTATTGGATTGTCTTCGTTCCGGCGCGGTCTGGCAAATCCTCTTTCCAGTGGTGTCCATGGCCACCTTGAGCGCGTGGATGACCATGTCCGCTTGGAACCAGGCTCGGGATGTTGTACTTCTCGCGAAACCAACGGGGGATATCACGTAGGCCAAGTTTCTCCAAGGTAGGTAAGTCCCTAGGCATTTCATGCTTGTAAAGGCATCCTGCAGGGTACAAGTTAGCCGATGGACGGTTGTCTTCATTCTCTTGTTTAACTGCACAGTATCTCACCCTGTTGCTGATAGTCGCATTCACCGTGCCGAATCCAATAAGAGCAGAACTCTTTCTTGGTCAAAGGATTGCTCTGAAAACCGATTAAAGGTGAGACATGTTAGCCACAACTCCATTTAAGCTCACACAAAACAACTGCTAGTAGTACTTACTTGTCTCGAACCACCGCCACCCGAGCCACCACTGCCGCCAGGTACCAACCAGTTGCTGCTCGCGGACCAGCTCGGGGGAGTACCCTGCTGGAGCATATTGTTCACAGCTAGACGCTGAGTCGGGGGGATTGTCTCGTCAGAAGCGAGTCGCGCGAGCGCGGCCTGCATGTCAAAGTCTCTGGAACGATGACCGTTCGCGTTGGCCGAGGCAGCACGAGTCGGAACTTGGGGCACACCCTCAACAATGTAGGACTGAGCTCTGGGGCTGACGGTTCCCAAACTTGTCATTCCTTGAGTCTCGTTAGGAGACAAAGTACGAGGAGCCCCGCGGATCGAGACATGAGGAGGCAACTCGTCGAGAGCGATCAGCGGGGTAAGAGTGCCATTTGGACGGGTGCAAAAAAACTGGGGACGAATGGAAGAAGCCATGCTTCAGATGTTCAGAGAGAAGAAAATCTTCAAATAGAAAGAAATGATGAATGAGATGACAGAAAGTATAGCGAAATGAAACAAAGTAGAGGGTGAGAGGGTTGATGTCAGCAAAGGTTGTCGGGAGGCGTAACGTAAATCGAGGATATGGTTGAGAAAGAGAAAAGGATGCAGGAAAAAGGGTGAGGAGGAGAAGAGACGAGTGAAGGATCCTGCTGGCACGACGTAGCAACAGAGGTAGTGAATCGGAGGTGCGAGAACTAGATGGAAAGTGACCGCAACATTCACCCAGGGCGACGCAACGAGAACTAAGGATGAGTAGAGAGGAAAGGACCAGACTATAAACAGCAAGCAACAACCGGATATATAGGATGCCAACAGCGTGCCAAAGCAAAGAAGAGCAGAGCAAATCCAGTGCTATCTGAAGGAGAAAGTAAACCAGCCAGCCAGGGAAGAAATACCAGAGGAGCATCCAATGCCCTTAATAACGATGAAAATAGTGGAAATAATGGAACAAACCGGTAAGAAGACAACAATCTAGTAAAATTGACTATAGCATTAATAATAATAATAATAATAATGGGGGAAAGGAAGCTTAAAGGAAACCGCCGAACAAAGAAAGGGAAAAGTCAGGCAGAGAGAAGAAGGAAAAGAACATGAAGTGTATAAGAAGAAGAACGGCGGAAGAGAAGACAAGAAGGACAGGAAAGAACAGCAGAGAGAAGAACGTATAAGAAGCAGCAGGTGTTTGTCCGGTCTGGATGTACAACCTTTCCCTCGGATGGCTGCAGCCTTCCTTTCTTTCCTCCTGCTCCAAGCCCCCTTCTGTTGGCCTTTTTCCCGTCTCTTCTGCCCCCTGGATTTTTTTTCCCCTTCGGTGCTCATTTCCTGCCCGTTTGTCTGTCCTTCCCTCTGGCGTTTACTGTATCTTTCCTCCCATCTCCATTCATGCCCCCTCTGAGTCTTCTTCCTTCTTTCCCTTTCCCTTTCCTCGGAACCCTCGACCTCCCCGAATGATCCTCAAAGAGACTTGTAACACCCCAAGTCTCCGGGTCTTCGACCTTTTTTTCCCCTGTGAAAACCTTTCATCTTTAATCTAGACAGTAGAGTACCCATCTCCAGATGAGGGGGGTGGGGGAAGCAGCCTAGACCTAGACAGACGGGTTGAATGCGTTTTCACCAAACGGCGACCCGACGTATAACTAGCTAGCGGTCAACAGGAACCAGGGAACACAAACGGGGCTGACGCAGACGTACCATACAAGCATGGCCTCGTCCCGGAGGGGGAAATCTGACGGCGAAGATCAACATAGATGGAGACCACAGAGGGGGGTCAAACGATCAACATACTGGCCACTGCCTGCTTGCTGCTGCCTGCGATGCACGGCCGTTGAAGCCGTACGTCATTGTCATGCCTTGTCTTGATTGGGGGAAGGCCGGGTAGGACTGGCACCCGGGAATATCCTCACGTAACTCCCAGAAAGGAAATTCTGCGTTTTGTTGGTTGTATGGTTTTGCTTGCTTGTTCTGGTGTTCTTGTTTTGGGGTTGGCAACTCTTACTGACTATGTTTGTATGTGCTTCCTCTCGTCGTTTCCTACCTTGGGCTGCGTTCAGGTTTCACTACGTCGTCGCCGTCATTATCACCATCATTAAACCTATAGATCTCATGTGACCATCAAGATTGATATTCAACTACCTGAGTATTATTATGTATGTACAACAGCCATGCCTTTTATTCCCAACCCATGCCCTAAAAGCCCCAGAAACCAAGAAGAACAGAAAAGCCGCCGCATGCATCTCCTGAAGATAAGAGTTCATAACACCATAAAATGTCCAACTAGAATTGGCGATTGACCTGATGTCCCCCAAGAGGAGGCTGCTGGGGTTGTCCCATGGGTTGTAGACCTTGTGCCGCCATTACGCGTGGATCCGGGGCCGGGCTGGCAGTAGTGGTACCTGAAGTGTTCGGAGTCCCGGGCGTGCCAGGCGTACCAGGATGACTGAGACCATGCAAAGCGGCGATCTTTCTCTTCTGATCGTGCACCAGATTGCCACGCACCCCAGTCAAGTATTTCCTAGCCATGCGAACAAGTTCGGGGTCTTCGGTGCTCTGTTTCAAAGCCTTCAGCATCCGGCCCACTTGAATTTCGGATCGGATATGAGGACAGGTGCGCGCATATCCGAAATGAGCCAGCCCACAAAGCCCGCAGTGCTCGACTCCGGCCAATTTCAAACGGCAGTGACCGACCGGGTGGATTTGGTTGCAGGCTACGCACAAAAGGCGGTTGTCCATATGGCCATCCAGGGCTGGTGGCGCTGCGGGGGGTGCAACGGCTGTGGGAGACACGCGTTTGAAGGGTTTCACTGTGGCTTTGGTCAGCCCATGTCACGCCAGGCCAGCCCGCAAGAAAAGCAGGGCAAAAGAAGGAAGCGGAAGAATTACCTTTAGAAACCTTGACCTCCCGGTCCAAGCTGTCCGAGTCGGGGGCGGAATCAGGTTCCGATTCTACTGGGTCGTCTCCGGCAACAAATTCTTTGTCGCTGTCAGCATCGCGAACGCGCCGCACCTTGACGGGAGAAGGTTCGGTCGGCTCGTTCGCGTTGTTCACTTCGTTACCGTAATCGACGGTGGTTCGTTTTCTCTTGCCACGGCCAAGAGTTTCAGTTTTACGTCGAGCTTCTTCGGCGGCTGCTTGTTCCCGCTCCTGAAGGATTTTCTCCCAGATAGTAGCGTTGGGCAAGGGCTCATCAGTATTCTGTAACTGATCGCTGAGCTCGTTGGATTCATTGGCCCAAACTCGAGCAAAACTGAATTGTGATTCGGCGGCCTTGCCTTCTTCATTGGGCGATCGAGGGCGCTCTTGCTCTACTTGACTGCGATCAAGAAGTTTATCCACCGACTCCGAATTATAGTGAATATCGCGCGAGTTGTCATCCTCAAACAGTGCCTGGGCTCCGTGCCGAAGAATGGACTCTAAATCGCGGCCATCGTCGTTCTCGGCATCCATCCGGTCGATAAGAACGTGATCCAGAACCATCTTGCTTTTGCCAATCTGCATGATCTTCTCCTCAGCGCTTCCTCGAGTCATCAACTGAAAGACAAGCACCTTGTTTTTCTGTCCAATACGATGCGCACGAGAAAGTGCCTGCATGTCTTGGTGAGGGTTAAAATCGGGATCCATAATAATAACAGTGTCAGCCGTGGCCAGGTTGATTCCCACGCCTCCCGATCTGGTCGACAAAAGGAAAGCAAAGTAAGGCGACCCCTCGGCATTATACTCATCGATGACCTTTTGCTTCTCAAGTGACGACATTCGGCCATCGAGGCGACGATGCAAAAGCCCAAGTCCGTCTAGGAAATCTTCCACAAGATCCAAATTGTCCAGAAACTGGCTGAAAATCAAAACTCTATGGCCACGCTTTTGAAGCTTGGGCAGCATCAATTCCAACAGTTGAAGCTTTCCGGCTGCGTCCACCAAGTGTCGGTGAGCCGCCTGCGCATTGGCACTGCGCTCCTCAATCGCCTTGCTGTAAATGAAAGGGTGACACAAGCATTTCCGCAGCTGCATGAGAATGTTGTTCAGGTTGTGCCGCTCTTTTTGTTTGAGCGACTGGTCGCCTTCGTCCTCTCGTTGAAAGATTGTTTTGATCAACTTTGGGTCCTTGGCAAGAATGGATTTGTACAACTTCTTCTGAACCACCGTCATTGAGACTGGGACAATAATTTGGGCGAGTGGCGGAAGAAAGGTGAGCACTTGCGCTTTCGTTCTCCGGAGGAAGAACGGTCGGATCATGTCATGTAGCTGAGGAATGTTCTCCT
This sequence comes from Aspergillus ostianus, assembly GCA_025592935.1. Taxonomy (NCBI): domain Eukaryota; kingdom Fungi; phylum Ascomycota; class Eurotiomycetes; order Eurotiales; family Aspergillaceae; genus Aspergillus; species Aspergillus ostianus. The sequence continues at coordinate 13,667 of JANFQY010000416.1, read as the reverse complement.
TCGAAAGAACGCCAAATTCTTCTTCTAGCTTTTCGGCATTTTGGGTGGGATCGAGGAATTGCAGGAGGTTGAATAATTCTCGAATATTGTTCTGAAGAGGAGTGCCGGTCAGCAGGATTTTGAAAGGAAATGAGATCCGCGATAAAGCGTCGTAAAGTTGACTCTTGTCGTTCTTCAATCGCTGGCCCTCGTCTACAATCAATCCACCCCAGGGGATCCTAGAGAGGACCTTGCGAGATGCATCATCGGTCATAGTCTCATAAGACGTTATAACGACATGGCACCGGAGGTCACGCTTGCCAGTGCTACCGAACATTTCATACGTCTGAGCAAGCTGTCGGGAATATGCGGATCCGTAGTAAGTCACTGCCCGAATAGAGGGCACCCATTGCTTGAGCTCCTTCCGCCAGTTGGGACAAGTAGAATTGGGCACAACAACCAAGAAGGGCCAGCATTTATGATCCTGTATGAGCGTGGCAAATAAGGCAATGACCTGGATGGTTTTCCCGAGACCCATTTCATCGGCAAGAATGGCATTTTGCTGTTTAAACCACATGTAATATAACCAATTCATTCCGTCTTTCTGGTAATCCATTATCTCCCCTCCGGTCATGACCTCCGGTTGGGTTTCTCTCACGACGCTAGTTTTGAAGTCTTGCTTTCGAGCGTGGGCAAGATGTTTCTTGAGAGATTGCGTGTCGGGGATATGGACGTAGTCACGGCGCACCCAGTCATTATAAGCGGCTGTAAAATCATTCCATCGCTCGGTTTGACTTCTATCCGGAGGCGAATCCCAGACTGTTTCCTCATAAGGTAGGCCTTTGTATTTCACGTAGACCTTCGATACCTGATCCACTCGAGCCATGTCCGCATCTTCAGTCCGATCACGAGGGCTATTCGTAGAAAATTGCACCTCAAAGACAATGTCAATACGTATATAATCCTCGGGGATGGCCTCCTCGATTGTCATATGAGGGGTTTTGTCGGATTTAAGGAATGCACGACGCATAGTGTGACTCGCGACACCCCAGACCCAGGTCCCATCCATCCAGGTGGACTGACTATAAGGTTGACTTTTCCATTTGATCAGGTAATGCTTATCCGATTCCTTTAGGACACTTGCCGTGTAGCCTGGTAAGAGATTCTTCGGATCCTTTGGCCTCCAAGCAACCATGGCACCGATCTCTCCGGGAACCGAGACACAGTCCTGACACATTTCGTCAGACGACAGAAGATGTTCGAAGTGAAATGCCCGCTGGCATGATATGCAGCGAAATAGTACGTTATCAACGTTGTTCACGCGGGCTTCATCCACAGGAGTGACTGGATCTTTACCATTATTCTTCTGGCGAAGCTGCTGCTCCTGCTTGGGCGATAAGCGCTCCCTCAGTGGCTCGGCCATTTTCCCCTTACCATCGCACGAGGTACAGCAGCCAAGGTGAGGATTGATAGAATCTTTTAAGCGAGCCACGCCCAGACAGCGGCGACATTGCAGTAGGAAGAGAGTCTCCGACACCTTTGTGACTAGATGTTCCCGCGTGGCCCTGGGACCGAGACAAGATTGGTGATAGGCACTGGTGCATCCTTGGCAAAATACGAGAGGGCCTTTGGCTTGGTCATCTTCAGTCTCACGGCAAGCGTCGCATGAGTCCCGATGTTTGAGTCGGAAAGGGTCATCCGATGGAACTGCATAGAAGACTTCCCTGGCACCGAAGAATTTCTGTTTTCTTGAGCTTCCTTCGTGCTCGGAAATATCATCTTCCAATCGGTCACGAAGATTCGTCCGCGCGCTCTTGCGCGACCGGGTTGAAAACCGAGTTCCCTTGGCGGAGACAAAACCACTGTCGACATCTGAGCCTTCCAAATCTATAGCACGGCGGCCTCTTCCCAATCGACGCTGCTTGCCGGTTGTTCTCGAAGACGCGATAATATCATCGCTTGAATCACGGGAGCGACTCATCCTGTCACTGCCGTCGTCAAAGTAGCCTGTAAATGTGGCCTGTTTGAGCCGAGTAGAGCGGCAACCCCTTCCTCGAGGCTTCGCGTCAGAAGAGGAATCGTCTTCGGTAGATGCAAATTCGGTATACTTAGGTCGAGTTAGGCGGCGGACCTTTCTCCGAGGTTGCAGATCAGATGAGGAGTCGTCTTCCGTGGATGGGGTTAAACTGCGTGGTCCACCAAGTTGGAAATGAATCAAGGCTTCTTGTCCGTTGCTGAGGGATTTGAGCTGAGTCGACGAGACCTATCAAGCAAAGAATTGGGAAAAGTAAGTTGAGAGTGAGAGTAAGGTAAGGTGAAGTTAGGGAACAAACCGTCTCGACCTCTCCGCTCCGTAGCTTGACTTTGTAAATCTCATTTACAGAATCTGTTTCACTGATCACGCAACGAACTTCAAAATGTCCAGGAAGAAACTCGTATGCGTTGCTGTCGCTGAGAGTAGGGACTTCGATCTGAGGCAACTGCGAGGTCTGAGGTACGTGGTCAATGGTTTCAGCTGTAACTGCTCGGCCAGTAGTTGATCGCACGGTGTCATCGGCCTCGGTGATTTCCATTACTGAAGCGCTCTCGGTCACAGCATGCTCGGGTACGGTGTCTTGGGGTAAGTCGTTCTCGGCCGGTTCTTCGACTCGACTATTCTCTGCTGAGGCATTTCCGAAAAGAGCGTGCGAAGCCAAAGCCTGTTGGGCCAATGCGTATTCGGATAAGGAGTCCTCTTCCTGGGGAGGAGTTTGAGATCCAGTAGTCGGTGCAGCATTGTTGAATTGAGCTAGCAGTTGAGCGACAGCGTCTTCATTCAACTGGGCGACCGATTTGTGGTCCATATTGGCCAGGTCGGCTTGGCCGAAAGCGTAGGAAAGGAACAGAGAAAGAAAAAGAAAAAGAGAAAGGAGATGCAATCATCGCTTCCATGCACAAAGAGAGATACCCGCCATCGATCCGCAATGATCGGGGGACTAGTTTGGGAGGGGAGGTGGTGTTGAGGTCGCTAGCAGGGAGGTAGATAGATTTGGCCGTCAATTCAATATGTATGCATAACTTAAATGCCGCCGATCAAAACGCGCCGTCGCGCGCCAATCCACGTCGGAACAATGTTGTCCCGAGAACTGTTATCTTATCGGACTCGATAACTCTTTTCTTTAACTATACTTGTCATAGTTAGGTAATGTGAGCGATGCAGTTATTGCTAATAGAGGTGTTCCTGCGGGTTCCACTTGCTATGCCAGGAGAAGGAGCAGAAGGAAAACTCCTGTTGGGCATAAAGAATATACACTTGAACAACATAGAGGTGCTGTAGGTATAGTTAGCCATATATATCAGTAAACAAACAACCGCATCTAACCACGTTATTGCCCTGCACTCAGAGGCTAATAAGCGGCCAATGGCCTCCACCTGTTACAGATGCCGTCATCGCACTTAGATACTCTGCGCTCGACGATTGCAGCCATGGGTTAGGTATCTTACCATCACCATCACCCGCCCGCACCATGGTGTCCAAAATCCCTCTTGTCCACAACCCCCACTACCGCAAATCCGGGATTAAATCCTACGCCTATCTAATACGCAAATACAACATCCACCCCACTCGAGACGGCCCTTACTTCATCGGCCGTACGATCCACCAGACCGGTCGGCCTTTCACTAGCAAACCAGTCGGTGGCAGGGTCCGCTTCCACGATGTGATGCAGAAGCAATTCTCCGAGAGGGACCTGCACCAGGTGGATGCCGATGATATCCAGAATGAGAGCTTGTACTTCGTTCCGGCTTCGGTTGGATCCCCTCCGCAGGCCCTGAATCTGGTTCCTGATACCGCATCGAGCGATCTCTGGGTATGTAATATATTGTTTCCGGTTATCGTCTAGTTGGTGGTTTTATGAGCGAGCTCTACTGACTACCATCAGGTACGGTCTATTGCCCAGTCGCGAGAGGATCGGCCGGCTTTTGATCCATCCAAGTCAACCACTTCTTCGATTGCCGAGCAATTCTCATGGAAGGTTTCGAACTTGGATAATTCTTCCGCGTCTGGCTCCGTTGTATCAGACGATGTCATCCTCGGGGAGGAGTTGACGATCAAGTCCCAGCATATCGCCATCGCGGACACCCTGTCCTCTGGATTCGACCAGACCGCAGCAGACGGCATACTAGGGCTCGCATTTGGAGCTGCATCCAATTTTCGACCCGAAGCCAAGGGCTTGGTCGAGACTATACAGGGCCAAGATGACCTAGCGTCGTCTGCCAAACTCTTCACGGCAAAATTTGCCCTGTCGAAGGCCTCTGGTCAAGAAAGCCCGTTCTTTACGTTCGGGGGTATCGATGAGAATATCAACATCGGAGGAGAAGGTACTATACACTACGCGCCCATTAACAAGAGCCACAGCTTGTGGTCCTTCGAATCCACAACCGCAACTATAGCGGGAACAGCCATCGACCGGCCCGAGAATATCGCGATCGTTGACACCGATGCAGCTCTTACCTTGTTTGAGGACTCGATCTGCCAGACTATCTACAATGCTATCCCGGGGGCGTTTTACGATGGTGAAAGTCAGGGATTTCTGTTCCCGGTCAATACTGATCCGGTCCAATTGCCCACGATAGAGCTAGATATAGGGGGAAGGCTTTTCAGCATCCCGAAAAGTAGTCTGGGATTCGCTGAAGCCAAACCTGGTTACTTATATGGAGCGGTTCAGAGTCGCGGATCGATCGAGTTCGATGTCCTTGGGCGTTCATTCTTGGAGGGGATTTATGCGGTAAGCTTTTCTGTTGAGTCTTTGCGTGATTAGAAAGCTGATATTGACATTTCTGCAGGTATTTGATATCAGTAATCATCGGTTTGGGGCAGTGCAGGTTGCGAATTAATTGCCATCGGTACTACCATGGCTCGATGGTGATTAATCTGATGATGTTCGACTAACCTGATGTACCCCGGCTATATATTTATTTAGTTCTGCAGAATCTTGAATTAAATACCAATGAGAGTACATATAGGTAATTTGTATATAGAACGAGCCTATATCGTGGAATCCAACGCCACATATCTAAAAATTCGGTCCTTTACTTTCTACACAACGGGGCACTCCAAGCTCGGCTTTTATGTGATAGAGCTACGAGCAAGATAGAAGTAACATAATATTAGCAATCTATTGCTTTTGTATACATCTTGAATTTGATCTGATAGGAAATAGCTCTCATAGTACAAGGAACACGGAGTAAACAAGGGAAAATTGGGTTAAAGTAATCATAAAACACAAATGGCATCTATCAGCCAACGCCCCACCCGACGTATATGGAAATCCACGGCCAATGTAATATTCCCAACAAGACTACCTACCAGTCATAACAATACAAACTGTTGATCAAAAAAAAAAAAAAAGAAAACGAAGGTTATCCAAAGATTTATCTCTTTCGGCTCTTCGATTTCGAAGCGGCGTTGGACGACACGCTAGCCGCCCGTGACGAGGATGGAGAATTGCCTTTGGCACTGCCTTTGACAGCCTTGACCTGTTTGTTCTGGGGCTAGTTAGCTAGATGGTCTGGAAGATGAAACAGAGATTTTCTGCAAAATGGTACTTACCACAGCAGCCTTGCTCTTCTTCTTGGCTGGCGGGCCATCTTCCTCGTTTTCGACGTCTTCGTCACGTCCACGGCCCTTGTTCTCGCCGTTTGCTTTTCCGTCACCAGGCTCAAACTCCTTGGCGACAGTATTCAATAGAGTGGTACAGCGGCGGCCAATCTCCACTGGGGTTCGGCTGAGGAAGAACCAATCGAAGCGGAAAAGAGGCGATTCACGGATCTCGTCCCGAATTTTCTCGTAGAGACCTTCGCCATCAACTCCGTATCTATCCAACATCACTAAGAGGAACCGATCTTCCTCTTCGGTGTAGACCTTTTTGTTGGTAGTAGACACGGTGTAGTTGATCTTGAGCTGCTGGAGGGGAACGCGGTACATTTCCATCTTCTTGCGAAGCATCTTGCGTTGGTGGTTCATCTTGCGAAGTTTCTCCTCGCCCTGTTCAATGACCCGGAGATACTTGGGATAATCCTGAATCTCAGTATATCGGTCCCAGAAAACTTGGGCATATTCCTCGATCTCGTCCGGTTCTTTGCTGTCTACTTCGGTGGCAATTCCGTTATAGTCAGTGCGCCCAAACTTGGCTGACCCATTGACGAACTGTTGGAAATCACGGCGGTTCCAGGTTGAGAACCCCTCTTCGGACATTTTCGCCTTTTGTGCTTGTTCCTCCTCGGTCAAAGGAACGGCCTTGTCAATCTCTTGTTGCTCCAGATCGCGTTCCGCCTCACGTTCGCTGAGCTCTTCCTCGGGCCCATCGGCAAGAATGGCCTTATATCCGATCTCCTTGTGGAAGTATGCTGTCTCCTTCTCCTGGAGCTCCTGGAGCCCGGGCGGGAAGAATTGCCAATCGTGAACGGTTATCTGTTTGGGAGCCCGGGGCGCCTTGGGTTTCGGGTCGGCAGTTCGTCCGCCAGTAGCCAAAGCTTGTCGGTAGTACTTGTCGATGGAGTAGAACTGCTCCTTTCTCTCACGCTTGGCTGGGTTGATCCAGTTAATGCCAATATCCTTCTTGCGTTCCGTGAAATTCTGGCCGTTCCATTCGTAAGCACTCTCGGAGCTGAACTTCTGCAAATCATCGATACCCAGTTTTTCATATTTTTTGTTCAGCTCGACGGTTCGCTCCTCGCCCTTGCGCATGATATCCTCGAAACTGTCCTCGGATATTTGCTTTTCGGCAGACAGAGATGCCGAATTAGGGTTGTTGCCGAAGACATTGGCAGCTCCGTGCTGAATCATGCCAAGGAGTTCATCCTTGGATGCAGCATTCTTAGTCTGTTGTTGCGCACGGCCTTGCTGAATAACAAGTTGGTCGAGTCGCAGCTTTTGCGCCGCACGCTCGAGAACCTTCTCCTCAATCGCGTTTTCGGTGACGAAACGGAAGACGACCACCTGCTTGGTCTGACCGATACGATGAGCACGATCCATAGCCTGCAGATCCGCTTGAGGGTTCCAATCGCTGTCATAAAGCACGACAATATCCGCAGACGTCAAGTTAATGCCGAGTCCTCCTGCCCGTGTCGTGAGAAGGAAAACAAATTTGTCCGAGCCCGGCTTGTTGTAATCATCGATGGCAGCGATTCGGTCCTCGTGGGCTGTGGTACCGTCTATACGGCAGTAATTGTACTCTCGGAATACACAGTAATCCTCCAGAATATCCAGGACACGGCTCATTTGTGAGAAAATAAGCACTCGGCTTCCCTGCTTCTGCATCCGCGCCAGGAGCTTGTCAAGAATTGACATCTTGCCAGCGTTGAAGACAAGGTGTTCGTCGGTCGTATAGGGCGGGCCAGGTTCAGCACCTTCGAAGAGATAGGGGTGATTGCAGCATTTACGGAGTTGCATAACAATGTTCAGCAGACGAGTTTTCGACTCCCGTTTGCCGGCGGCACCGTTCACAGCATCAATATCCTTCTCAAGGATCTTCTGATACCACTTCACTTGCATTTCGGACATAGGCACATATAAATTGAGCTCTTTCTTGGGGAGCAAACTCTTTTCAACATCGCTCTTAACGCGACGAAGTAAGAATGGCCGGAGCACTCGGTGAAGTTGTTGCACGACGGTATCCTGATCGGCATCCTGACCAGAGAACCACTGGTCGAAAGCTTCCGAATCACCGAAAACGTCAGGCAAAAGGAAGTTCAGGAGGGCCCAAAGTTCGTGGAGGTTGTTCTGAAGCGGGGTACCGGTGATCAGCAAGCGATTCCGAGAGTTGAAGACACGAATAATTTGTGCGAGGGATGACTCCTCGTTCTTAATCCGATGAGCCTCGTCAATGATGATGTATTCCCAGGCGAACTTCTTGAGGTGGGACTTCTCCCGAAGAACCATTTCGTAACTCGTAATGCAAACATCAAAGTCCTCGTCGAGAAGTCGTTCGTTGATTAGCTTGTGGCGCTCTTCCTTGTCGCCTTGAAGCACAAGAACGTTAACGTCGGGGGTCCATTTCATGAATTCTCGCTTCCAGTTGTCGAGCGTAGACTTGGGAACCGCGATCAGATGAGGGCCGGGGATATCACAGACGTAACGAAGGTAGCCGAGGAAAGAGATGGTCTGCAAGGTTTTACCCAGACCCATCTCGTCTGCCAATATACCAGAGATACCGTTCTCGTGCAAGGACACAAGCCAGTTCAGACCCGCAACTTGATAATCACGCATCTCGCCCTGGACAAATGGCGGGGAGTCGCGGAAGACAGTTCCGGTTTCGCCGCCACTCCTCTCGTCCTTCAGCAGCTCCGCATCTTCCTCTTGTTCAGTCCTGCGACGTCGATCACCACCAGCACCACCTGTCCGCGACGAACCCTTGCGGGCCCTTGCCTCTTCTGCAGCGTTTTGTCGGTCGATTTCGGCCATGATCTCCTTGATGCGAGGGTTGGGGTTGGTTTCGATAAAATGACGGAACAGATCGGTCAGTCCGAGAAGGTAACGAAATCGTCGAATTGAATCATCTTCCTGAAGCCCCGCCAAAAACAGGTCAGTGACCGCAACAAATTTGGCAGACACCGCCGACGAGGGTTACTCTACCTTAGACTCATCCAGACGACCGTGTTTTTTACCCAGAAGGTTCTTTCTCATATGAAAGGCCTCGGACCTTTTCCTCCTCCCGTCAAGGTGGACTGTGTCGCCTGCAACACTGCTTGCTGTGGTGTTCGGGTTGGTATCGGAGTCCTGCATTGCGCTCAAGTTAGCATCTGAGCCACGTTCGCATTTGATCAAAACACGGTTTCGGTGAAGTATGGTGTTCCTTCGTTCCCCTTCCTGCACACTCGGAGCGCGATCAACGAGATCTGCTATTGAGGAAACCAAATCTCGTGCCACGACACAAGGTATTGGGTGTTCGCAAAAAGCAATTTTGGTTATAGCTTACCGTCATATGCGCGTCCGGACCATCGACGGGAACAGACGTGACGGGCTCCTCATTGGCATCGGTCATAGGCGTATCGGCCTGGGAAGGCGGGTCTGAGGTCGGGGCAGCTGAAGGCGCCATCTTGGTGTTCAGCGCAATATGTGTATGGAGAAAGTAGGGTCCAACACGCCCCGAGGCGTTCCAACAACCCGACGAGAGACAGCGGAACTAAATAATAAGGAGGGATATACAGCCCACAGTGCCGGAGGTGGGTTGAGTTCGAAAGGGATTATTCAGGGATTGGCGGTTCAGGGAGCGAGAAAGGGAGGGAGGATCGCAAGCCACAAAGGATGATGAAGGACGAAAGAAGCAAGCCGGCCGTCAGTCGCGCGCCGGGAGGGCAAATGCAATTCTGCCGGAGAAGCGCGGCCAGATCACGCGCTGATTGGGCGGGAAACGCGAACCTCAGTCTGACTCAGGGCTGAGTCATCCAACCGCGGAAGACAAGTTTCCCCGCGGTGGGTCACGTTACCGGGTCAGAAGCAAAGAAAGATCATCTGCAGCATATTGTCGTGACCCATCCCTCATCGCCCTCACCCTCTGTTTGTCCTCGACCCGACCCTCCCTCATTTGGATTTTTCCCCCTCTTTACCTCTTCACGACCTCTCCTTTGTATAATTGGTCCTCCCTTATATTTCTGGGCAAATCTTTTGGCCACCTGCAATCGTTCATTTGCCTTCGAAGCACGGTTCACCTCACCCCTCCTAGCGGCACTAGCGGACTCGTTGCTTAAACACCATACTGCAACTCAAAAGTTGCAGCACCCCTCGACATGGATTCCATGAGATCACTCAACACTTCCTTACCGAGCTCTACGCCTCGTTCCCAGCCTCCCGAGCAACTTTTGCAATCGTTCAAGGCCGCTGCGTTGTCAGTCACCAACCTCTACAAGAATGCCGTCTACGAGCAGGCCCAAGCCAAACAATCCGGCTACCAGGAAGCCATTGAGGATCTGTTGCAATTTCTAGACCGGGAGAACATCGGTCTTTGTGATGGGGAGGGCTGGAAGATCCGACAATGGGCCACGGAGCGGAGTGATGGAACGGGGACTCCCAGCGACGACGACGACGTCGAGAAACACCATGGCTCTCCGTCAGCGAAGGGTCGTAAGGATCACCATGAGCCAGAAACCCCTCGCCAACCGGCTAAATCGGCATCGCCTTCGGCGGAAGAACCGACACCTGCCCAACAGTCGACTCCTGCCAACCCAGCCGTCGTCGAAGCAAACACCCTCGAGAAACCCACCGTTTTCACCTTCTCAGCTGGACCTTCCTTCCCTCAGCTACAGGAACACGATGTCGATATGCAGCCTTCAGATAGTACAGCCGGGGTAACATCCGACGGAGCACCCGTCAGCGTGTCTGTCCTGCCTCGAAACTCTCGCCAACCAAACCGTCACAACAACCTGTCTCGAGCGAACCCTCGATCTTCGACGCGAGAGCCCTCGGTGGGCTCGGTGGGGATAGGCTCTAAGCGCAAATTTGCCGTCCCCGACTTTTTCGATCTATCAGGCCTTGGAAATAGAGATATATTTGGAGGCGGCAAACGCGGGCGGTTCACCTGAAGAATATGAAACTCGACGAAGTCGGACGAAAATAGTATTCTTACGGTTACGCAGCGGTTGATTCTCTTTTCTACATTTTCGGTGCATTTTGTGGGAGTTGCATTGTTTCCCTTGTCTCTTATCATGGTTTTCATCTTATAACCTCATATTCATTTATTTACATATTTTATCTTTTCCCCCAATCATGTCTTCTTTCTTCGTCCTACCATTCTCGTTTCCGTTCTCTTTGTCTTTATCAGGTTTAAACATATAGAGGTTATTAAGATATGGCGATACCCAATGAGGCAGCTGTTGTGATGCTTGAATTGCGAGCATTCTTTATTAATGATTGGGTTGCACGTCATTCCACAGCAAACAGCATTCATGTATGCGATATGTGTAACATAGGGAGATTCTGGTAGTATACATAACATTGTGACGCCGTCTCGAGTCATCAGTTCAGGGCCCTGTAGATCCCCATTCCCACCAGCGTCGCGGAGATTGTTGCGATGCCTAGTTGTCGGGAGCCCATCTTATATTTTGTTGCATGCAGCATGCCCGCCGTCTCTTGCTTTCGTAGATTGCTCATCCCTGTGTAGTAGCTGTATACTCCGAGACCGATAAATGCAGCAGAACCTGAGTGCATCGCATCTGCGTCAGACCATCTGCAGCGTCTCATCCAGTTGCGGAAGCTCAAAGTACCAACTCACCGGTAACTCTGCACGACAGGCAGTCATCGTATTTATCTTCTGCTAGGAGGCGTTTCGCATCTTCGGCCTGGACGTCCCAGGCGCCTTTATTTTCCGAGGACCCGGCCATTGAGGTATCCAGGCAAGCGATGCTGGAGAGGGAGAGGAATTCACGCGGGAGTTCGAGAAGCTCAGCCGGCCTGCCGATCACTGATAAAGGCATGAGTTGATGCGCAGAAGGCGGCGATCGGCGGCAGAACGGAGCGCATTTCATCAACGGCGCATGATTGATTCCCTCGTCATCGCCTTGCCTGCCTCCTCTCTCTCCGCTCCAGACAAGTCCAGGCCGGCATGATGAGCGGCGAGATCGATGCGCTGTACATCTACGACGAGCAAAAGTATGGCCATTGGTTTCCTCCGTCTTCTTTCCTCATCCCGCACTGACCTCGTCAATAGTAGCCCGCTGGTAGAGCAGGTCTATCGCTCCCGTCCGCCCTCCGCGGCAGCGATCCTGCCCCTCTACCTTGAACATCCGGCCCCCCGCCCCTCGCTTCTATACCTCCCTAGTGCGTCACCGCCGGTCACAGTGTTCTCGATTGTCCAGTCCAACTTGCTGTTTCTCGCGCTTTCCGAAACCGACACGGAACCCCTGCTGGTGTTGGAGTTCCTGCACCGTGTTGTTGACATACTCGAGGATTTTGTGGGTGCACCGCTTCTCTCGTCCAAGGTGCAGGCAAATTACGATGTGGTTGCACAGCTTCTCCATGAAATGTGCGATGCGGGCATCGTATGTAACACCGAGTCCAATGCCATACAGGAGGTGGTAGAAATGCCGGGATGGATGGGGAAGCTGTTGGGAGGTGTTGGGTTGCCGGGGTTCGTATATCCTTGGTCATTCGGACGGTGATTACGCTGGAGGCTGACTTTTGCACTGGGATGCAGCTCATCAACACCCATCTTAGGACCATCCAACCCCCTCAAGCAATCGTTAGCCGCCAATGCCGCCGCCCAGGGCCCGGCAATCCCGTGGCGGAGATCCGGCGTACGGCATACCTCCAATGAACTATACGTGGATATCATTGAGTCCCTCTCGGTTACGATGGCACCGTCGGGACGATTATTGTCAGCCTTGGTATCCGGCACAATTGCTTTCACTGCCAAAATCTCCGGCGTTCCCGACCTCCTACTGTCGTTGACAACTCCGGGTGGACAACAGGGCATCGCCCGCAAGGTCGACCTTCCTGTGTTCCATCCCTGTGTGCGACTGGCCAGGTGGAGAGAGCGGCCCGGGGAGCTCAGCTTCGTGCCTCCGGACGGACAATTCATTCTGGCAGGGTACGAGGTGGATCTCCTTCCCATGGATGCAAGCCTCGACCAGGCCCCCAACCACATGGAGAAGATCTTCCTCCCTGCATCGGTGGACATTCGCAAGTCGCTTGGCACAACCGGGTCCGAGTTCGAGGTCCGGCTTCTCCTCAACACCAACTTCCCGGGGCAGTCCAGCAACCGGTCAGGTGTGGGACGAGGTGGATCCGGTACCTCGACGCCGTCGTTCCTCGGAGGAGGAGGGACTTCCTCGGGCCCGGCTCTCGAAGAAGTCGTGGTTTCGGTGCCTATCCCGAAGTCCGTCCGAAACATCACAGACATGCAAGCCAGTCGGGGCGATGCCGTGTTCTCGCCCAACAGCCACACCCTCGAATGGCGCGTCCCGACCAAGGATGCGGGCACCGTGTCCGGCACCGCAGTCCTGCGGTGCACTGTCGTGGGTCATCAACCCGTCGACGACGACCTCGACGACGAAGTTGAAGATGTCGACCAGGACGCCAACCTCCTTCAAGGCTACTACGACGCCTCCGCCTCCACCTCCTACCAGAACGCCGAAACCGACACCACGAAACGAAAGACGAAGAAAAAGAAGAAGAAGAAGGTCAAGAAGTCCTCCCGTACCGCCGCCAACGCCCTCCCTCCCACTCTTTCCACCTCCGACCCAGACAACCAGACCCCCGATCCTGACTCCTCGCAACAACACGAACACCAAGAACCCGAAACCCAACCCGAGACCTCAGCATCCCAACAACAAGACCCTGACTCCTCATCGTCCCACCTTCCTCCCCCGCCTCCCCCGCAAGACCAAGACTCGATCTTCCACACCGCACCCCGCAAGACCAAATCCCAACTCAACACCAACCTGATGCCCAATTCCGCCTCTGTCTCCTTCTCCGTCCGAGGCTGGCTCCCGTCCGGCATCAAAGTCGACAGCTTGAACATCGACCCGCGGCGGAGTCGCGGCCTTGGCGAGGGCGTGAAGCCCTACAAGGGTGTCAAGTACCTGTGTGTTAGTCGCAAAGGAGTCGAACGAAGATGTTGAGCTGTGATCTGCGAGTCGCGAAGGAGAGGAATCAAAATGAAATACGAGACAAGAAAGAGTGAGTGAGAGAGAGAGAGAGAGAGAGAGAGAGA
>JANFQY010000415.1:0-20012 GCA_025592935.1 Aspergillus ostianus | reverse complement strand
TATATATAGACTAATAGATAAGATATAGCTTAGAGAGCTATAACAGGATCTTAAGATAGCGAAAAGATAGGAGATAATACGGTCATGTGATCGCACTAGTAGGTGTGGTAGTTATCCTTAGGTTTGCACCGTGACAAAAAGTCAGCATAAAATTCTAACTTTATTTTCACATATTTTAGCTTCTAACTTTAGAAACTTCTTTAACTTTTTATTTAATTATTCTCCTTTACTGCTCTCTACCTCGAGCATTTTTTATAAAACTTACTTTTTATAGTATAGTTAAGAAACTAAATAAAATCTAGAATTATTTATCTTCTTTTACTTTTATTTTTTTTTGTTTTTCTTTTAATTTTCTATAAGACTTACGGTTTTTAAGTATCTTAATTTTTATCTTCTTTTTATTATTATATATATTCTATTTTATCTTATTTTCATTCTAACATCTCATAGATTATATATAAATAATGATATATCTTTTTTTAATCTAAAAACTATCTAAATTAATAATAGCAAGCAATAAGAAGAGCGAGAGCGATAAGAATATTAAGATTAGTTATAATAATAGAATAGAATTAGAGTAATATAAACTAGAATCTTTTTATAGGCTCTGTATAGGAGACTAATATAAAATAGTAAAGAAGAGAATAAAGAAGCTTATTTTATAGGTAGAATTAGTTAAGGCCTTAAATATGGTAGATATAAAGATACTTAAAAAGTGGCTTATAAGTGGAATATTTAAAGAATTCTGGATTAAATTATAAAATAAATGTTTGCTATAAAAGACAATAAAATTGAATAATGGAGGAGTTTAGCTAAATATTATCTAATAGAAATTAATAAAAAGAGAGTAGATAGATTAAAAAAAGTACTTTAGATAAAATCTGGATAAAACAGATTAGAATAAATATGATTATTTAGTATAGTTTTTGTGATAAATAAAAAATGAGAATTTAGCTAATAATAAAAGTATATTTTTTAGAAGAAATATCTTAAAAAGTAATAAGAAATTTATTATCTAAAAAGTAAAGAATTATATCTATTATCTGTATGCATTATTATAACTAAAGAAGACTGGAAGGATAAGTATTCTGGGAACTGGTAGAGATAAGTATACTCTTATAAAATAGAGATTTTAAAAAAGGCTTTTATAGCTAATATATAATAGTAAAATTAAAAAAAGATCGTAAAAAGATTACTAAAGATAAATAGTAAGATAAGTTTTTTAAAAAAATAAAGTCTATAAAGAATAATAAACAATTAAATAAAGAGAATACAATTATGACTACTATCACGATTATTGTTATTGCTATTATTATTTTAAAGAAGTATAAATATAAAAAGAAGCGTAAGAAAGATAAGAGAAAATCTAATAATCTATCAGATTAAGATATAATTAAGATTTAAAATATAGATTTGGTTATAGATCTTTGTTAGCGGCTGATTATAAGCCGAAGTAGTGATATATTTAATTTAAAAGACGTATTTTGATAATACGCGATAATTACTATAGCTCTTAAGAATATTGCCATGTTGGTTGATTTAAATATAGCTAGTAAAGCAGTAATAAATGTTAATTTAATTAAGTAGATAGATCTAGCTGAGATTAAGAAAGTAAAGAATAAGAAAGTGGAAGGTAAGAAAGCCGAGAATAAGAAAGCTGAGAGTGAGAAAGCTGAGAATGAGAAAGCTGAGAGTAAGAAAGCTGAGAGTGAGACTGATGAAGGCGGTTTTAATGATGTAAATAAATCTATGAAAAACTAAAAAAATGATAAGAAAAATAAGAAAAGTTAAAAAAAGTTAATATAAAAGAAAGCTAATGTTACAGTTAATATTAATATAAGGGCTATCTTTGATTTATAGTTATATCAGATTTAGAAAAACATTAAGCTTATAGTAGAAGCTAATAATAGTCTATTATTAGATAATAGTATATTAATGAGGCTCTCGGAAACGCATTTGTAGTATTTTAATATAATTTAAGAACTATTTAATAATAAAGTATATTAGTGCGAAAATTATAAAAAGGCCTGTGAAGCATTTGGTATTAATTATATTAATAGACTATATATTTTGGGAATAAGGCCTATTGTTTAACTAAAAAGCTGGTAACTAGTGGTGATTTATGTATTATGAATAATAATTATAGACAGTCTATTAAGAGAAGGGATTTTAAAAGATACGGTTAGTTTTGATAAAATATAGGAGGTTATTAGATTGGTTCTTTATGTGAGTTATTATATTGTGTGGGAAAGGTTTTTATAAACTGACTATAAGATAGATATGGAACGAATAGGATAAGTTAATGGTAGCGGCCGAAGCTACAAAAAAACCATATATTAAAATAAAGCTAACGCTGATTATTATGCCGGTATCTTTTATTATATAATAGAAAGATAAGATTGCTAGTATAACTAATTAGCTTATTATATATATATATTATAGTAATATTAGAAAAAGAGAGTGTGTTTATTTGATTGATGGTATTTTGTCGAAGGATTATAAAGTTTTCTAGGATAGTAGAAGAGTAGTAATTCTAATATCTATTATTATTCTTATATTGCGATATGGATAAGCTGCAATATATGAGTATATAGGAGCCTATAAAAATCGCGTTAGAATAAGATTAGTAAAATTATTAGTTTTTAATAATTGTTTTGGGCTAGTTATAATTGATGAGGCCTATATTCTTTGAAATAGAAACTTCTAAAACTTTTATATATATTACTTATTAAATGTCGAGTTTTATCTTTTGCTTATAGTTATCTTCTTTTTTAATAACTTATATAATTTTAAGAGATATACTAAACTTCTTTTGTATAATATAGAAAGAAAAGTCTCTAGATATAACTATAATGTATTGTTCCGAGATAATGAGCTTAACGTATCTTAGTATAAGGTTTTATATAATTCTTTAATTGTTAATGATATGATATTTTCTAAAAGTATTAATCTATAAAAGGCCGGTATTTATTTTTGAAAAGTTCTTGTATTTTATATAGTCAGATAGACTATTAAGTCCAGAATACTATTTATTAATGATAGCTAGATAAAAAAAAATATTTTCAGCTTTAAATATAAAATTATCTATTGTGAGTTTAATGGATAAGAGTAAAGGATATATAAGAAGCTTTAAAAGAAGTATTGAAGATATCTCTTTATTAGAGAAAATAATAATTCCGGTATATGCTTTAGATAGAATAATGAAAAACTGCGGTGGCTAATATTATTTTATATCTGATTCGGATTTTAGTGAATAGAAGGGTCTCTCGCTACTGATATGTTTCTAGCTGTTATATATGTGATTAAAAGGAGTATCTTAATGTCTATATAGTAAAAGAGTATTACAGATAATATAGTTTTTTTTTGTGGGTTATTGAAGAATGTTTATTTTAGATTTCTTAAGATTAGCGTAAAATATTGTACGGCCAGGCTTAAGTGATTATTGTGCGGTAGCTCTAAGATATGAGTAATGCTTTTTATTATTTAGAATAAGTTGCTTCTATATAAAAAAAAGTTAATTGTATAGATGAGCTAGCCAGCTAAAGAAATATATATATTGGTTTGTTTCTGCGAGGCTGGCATTGATACTTAGTATATATATATGAAAATGGAAGAGCAGAAGCGGAGCGAGATTCTATATGATTTTAACTTTATTATAAAATGTTAGATTCTAATATCCATATATGCCATTATGTTCGCCAGCCTAAATTTGTAACGGAGATACTAGAATATATACTTTTTCTCGCAGGTTATAGCTAAGAGTGTCTAAGATTAAGTGATTAGAAGATTATGTTATCTTAGTTAAATAAAAGTGGTGCTTATTTATGAGTATATAGTCCAAAATTCTTTTAATTAGTATTTAAAATAGCGCGGGTAGATAAAGGTAATGTTATTGTTTGTAATAGATTTAAATTAGAATAGAATAGATCTAGATAATCTTAAATAATAACGGCTAAGGAATGGCCGTTTGTATTTATTAAAAGATAATAAAGAATTGTAAGAGAGTAATGTTTTTAATATAGATAGGATTATGAATTAGATTATATAATTAATAATAAAAAAAGAGTAGCTCTTTATTTAGTTTAGAAAAGCCTTTTATAAGGTCTCTATAGGGCTTGGTATGTTAGTATAGAGTATTAGAAAATGGATTATCTTTATTGTAATGGAATACATTTTTAAACTGATTATATATTTAATTATTAAATAAAGATAGCCTTTTATATTTGTTATAAAAGCCTTTTACGGTCTCCCGATAACAAAATCCACGTTATTATATAAATAATAAGAAGCTAGATAGGTATAATATAGTAGTAGATCTAATATAGTCTGTTTGTGGTGACTGAAAATCTGATATATTTGATGTTTTAGTAAGATAGGATAGAAGGAGTGTTAGGATTTGTGTTATAATTTGTGTTATGATTTATGTCGATCTTGTATAATATTAAAATAAGTAGTTAAAATTTTTATTTTTTCTTTCTAATAAGTGTATCTTTTTTAACTTTTAAATATCTATTTTACTTTTTGAGCTTCAGTTTTTAATATTATTCTATCTTATTTTAAATTGTTTAAGATTGTAAATCCAATAATATGCAATTAGCGATAAATATAGATTCTTTTGTGAGAAAGATAAGATTTAATAATATTAAAAGATTATAAATGTAAGATAAGCTATTCTTTCTTTATTGCTATCTATTATATATTTATAAGTTATAGAAAGTTAAGTTAGTAATATAGGATCTGATGCTGGTATATAGATTGATTTTGAGAATAATATTAAGGAGAATTGCGATTTGCTGAGTCGCCGCCCGATTCGGCCGCCCCCTCCTTCGGGTTTAGCGGCCCTGGGGCGCGCGCCGGATCCGGGATCGCGCCCGTCCCTGTGTGGTTTAGCCCGTCCGTACCGGGTTTGGCGCATCCCGCTAAACCCCGACGGGATCTGCTGTCGCCCACCGCCCGCCTCGCGACGTCCGCCATCTATATAAAGCCGCGGTGTGTCGCTCAACCATCACTCTCTTCTTTCCCACGCTCTTTCCCCTCCCCATTTCTTTGTTTCGCCGCCGCCATATCCTGGTCGGCTGACGTGGCCCCTTGCCAGCTGAAAACTCTGCGCCCTGGACACAGCCTGCTTCCCCACCCGCGGAAATTAGAAGGGGACGGACTGTTTGGTCTTGCAAGCTACCTGGATCGTCCTTTGTTTCCCTGCCCTGTATAGCTCAATGCATCCTTCGTTTTACACTGTACGCTGTGGACGGCCGCTATTTCAACCGGTATACACGTCACCTTGGGGCTGCTCGATAATTGGGCATGTGAATAGCAACGTTGGGCCGTTGGCCACTCTTTGTCTCTGACTTCGGTTCGCGAATGCTACGCAGTATCCCAACACGGTCACTTTGTCAGTTCAACCGACCGCCGATTGAGAGTCACAAGCAAACCACTCACCCGACCCGCTTTGGCTTACCGGCCAAACGCAAAAATGCCTCAAGGAGCTCTGCCGCTGAGCTGAGACATCTCAACCATCCACGAAATTGTTAGCTTGCCCGATCGGCTTGCGTGATCGGTGAAGTGTAGACTACTGCTCGTATTGAGGGATTTCTCTTGTCAATCTTTCCCCGATCCTTCAATTGTCAGCTGAGGTGGTTGGAAGGCTGCAACGGCAACGTTACAAAATGAAGGAAGAGGCACCCTTGTACAGTGGGTACTACGGATCCAAGGCGCCCTTCGACGAGGCGGTTCGGCTAAGCTCGCCCGGAATATTCTTAAGCGATCATCCAACGCAAGCAGGGAGTAGGATCAACTAGGTAGTGGCATCGCAGTTCTCGGTTGTACGGCGCCTGCAAGCCGATATACTGCATAATTCCCAGCCAGTAATGCTCTGGCGGTGCCTGAGTGTTATAAAGGCTGGCTAACCTCCTTCCAAAATTGCTTTCTGTTACAATTTACCCCCGCTCTGTCTGACTACTTCTCTGGGAAATGTGGGTCGATCTTGATCAAATCGAATTCTACCATGGCCCAAGTCGCCAGCCGCCATCATCTACCAGTGCAAAAAACGCGCCCCCCGGTCATGCTTCATCTCAAGCTCCCCGAAACTTCCAGGGTTCTTTCCCCGCTGGGTTCGGCTTCTGTCCAAGACCGTTTGAGGCACCTCTAGGACAAGTACTGCCGCTGACCGGTGCAACTCATGAGTGGAACATATTTGACGTCGAGATCGATAATGTATATGATGCCACTCAGCCTCCAATGACGGAAGATGTCGAAGCCGCAGTGACAACAATCATGTCAACTGCCCGTGACATCCTGGTAGATGGTGAAAGATCCACATTGGCTTTCTTAGAGCCAGTGCTATTGAAAGTCTCCACGACATCAGATTCATGTCTTGCAGAGGCAAACCATCTTGACTGCAGTCATCCTGGTATGCGAGAAAATGGCTTACCCGGTAAGTTGGGACAACATTCGATGGAAGCTGGCCATCAACGTTTTCACTATCTGACTTTACCTTTGCAGACGCGGTTCCTGATACAAAGAAAATGGAGACTTCCCGACTCTCCTGCGTGCCCTGTGTGACCGCGCCAACACCCGCACCCGAACAAGCGAATAATGCCCTTAGCAACCAATCTGCCATGGGTAACTCCGAACAAGAATCAGCCAAGCGGAAATTGCCTATCACAGGCCCTTGCTCCTCTGGCAGTATGCACCCTGGTGACTGTGAAAAGGATACAGAGCCCAGTCAGATATCTGACCTAGGTGAGGATCCATGCCCCCGGGCAAACGATGCTCCGGAGCTAGCTAGAGTTTCCGGCACTGCGGAAGACAAGTCCGGCCCATCTGGCTCGTTCTCTCCGCCGACCGTGTACTCTACTCCAGAATGTTCTGGTGCTCGAACGATTCAGGGTTCCGATAGCCCGGCGCGCTATCTATCAATAGCTGTGGTTATACTGCCACCATCATGGAAGCAAGGAGCCACCCGGACAAGCACAAGGGCCGCTGCGGCAATGTGCAAAAAGCGACTTTGCTCTGAACGAGACACCGACAACCACCACGATGGGAACGCAACTTTCTATGACACAGAACAACCAGGTCAGAAGAGGAAGAAACGGAGACCTTCAATCAGGCCTCTTTCTGATCCTCCCGATGCTTCCATTCCCGTTTCATGCCATTGTTCCGGTGCTATCCAGGGTGTCCGCGGGAGTGCTTTTCTCACGATTGAATCTAATTCCAGTCTGAAACCAGCATATTACTTTACTTTCGTACCCAACCCTGAACCGATGCTGTCTCAGCCCTATACGGACGATATTCCAGAGAAACAAAGGCCGTACACGTCGGACGAGAATGCGCTGCTAGTGCGGCTGAAGGAAAGAGAGACAATGTCATGATCTGAGATTGCGGCTCACTTCCCAGACCGAAATATGTCATCCCTTCAAGTCCACTATTCAACCAAATTACGCCACAAGGCCAGCTCTCGGTCTGGAAAACCAAGGAGACGCGAATGAGAGGAGCTATGCTGTCGGGATATTTCTTGGTTCGCGCCTGTCGATCTTTCGCTGTATACAAGCCATCTGTTTCAATACAAGCATTAAGGGCAGTTTTGTGTACTCTGTAATCGGCGGACCTGTGGCTTGCCGCTTGTGGTTTTGCCTCCGGAATGGCCGCCCGATGAAGATCACCCAAGAGCAAACAATACATCTCAAGTCGCTCAGCGTGCTAATACCGGCACAAGCGAAGAAGGGGCATTCTGTGTCCGTCACAGTTGTTCATTCAACATACGGTCTGCACAAATCCATTCTGTGAGTGTCGATGAAAATTGTGTCAAGCAAAAACCGGCCCATGACTAGAATGCGCATCAACCCAGACGGAGTGATCGCCAAAAACGTCAAGTTGCGGTGAAATCGGATAGTCAAGATGGGTATCCCAACAAAACCTACTCTTTCTTTATACATTCGGCTCAGTTGTGTTCATATTAAGTTAGGATAAAATAATTTCAAAGTTGGTTTAGCTAATCGGTCACTGTAAACTCGAGCATCAAAAGACAAATAATCCGAAAAAAAACTATGCGGGGCCACTTTGCGACACTTCGCCCAAAAATGAAAATCACAAATGCTCAGTATCACAGCATCTGGCCATCTCTGATGAATCAAGATTGCTCTTCCGACTGAGAATTCTCGTTAGATTGAGCGCTTTCCTTTGATTCAGGTCCACATGCGGATCTTCCTGCACGTGAAAAGAACTCTTTCCAAGTTCCATCACTGTGTGCATGGATGGACAGGTATCTCGTTCCTTTTTTAGTGTAGTACCCAACCGTGATAACGTCCTTATCGTCGGTCTTGTCCTTCTTCGATGGATGAGGTTTCGTGCCCCTTCGAAAAGATTATGTTTTAGTAGGAAGCTGGAAGTCACTCGAATATCGAAAGTTGGTGGATCACATACTGAATCTCTCCTTCCACAATATTGGGATACTAGAAATGATTTAGATCTTCATTCATTGCCGTTGATTTAGCCTTCGGCTCAAGAAGGAAGTGGTTACCTTTGCCCCGAGGTCTTTACCAGCATTTTCGACCGTGCTCGTGTACGCTGGGCCCGCTTCTTTACGAAGAGTTGCCAAGGAGATTCCTCTGTATCCCATTGCAAGTGTTCTGGTAGGGTTTGGCATCTTGGGATTCAAGTAAATGATACAGACGGGGCTGGTAAACTAGAGGTCCGGATAATGAAGTTGACATTGAAAGGAGTACCTAGTCTTGTTTATATAGCAGGCGTCCTTTTCTGACGTGAGTATGTTATTCAAAGTGTGTCAAGCTGGAAACAAAAGCTGCCATTGATCGACAAGACTATATCCTCATTTTTACAGCTACTAAAATCTATATCCAGTTGTGCCCATCCTGACTTCGCTGGATCTAATTAATTCCAATTAATTCCAACTGTTTCCAACGAAATCCAATTAGTTCCCGTTTATGGATTGACAACTAACCGCCTAAAGCGGTAAAGCCAAATCGGACTATATTTATCCCGGGACCCCACTGATTAAAGCAAGGACATCCGATAGACGAACGTTGTTGCAGCAGCTGTCTTCATTTAAGATGAGTCGGTCGTTTTCTGTCTTGAGGTCATATTCTTAGACTTTATGAATCATGTCGGTATCACCCTTGGTACGCCGAAGACTTCATCTTTTTCTTCAAAATTCGATCAAAAAATCAGTTCTGCCCATTTGGCGTCCCGGAAAATTGAGAACGATGGCATCCAGTGCACTTCAACCTTCTCGTCGATTTCCTACCTCAGGCTTCGTGAACCTAGACTCCACGGAGAAAATAGAAGAAGAACGGCTCCCTTTTTATAGTGCAGAAAATTATTACCCTGTCTATATTGGCGAAGTATTTGCGTCCAGATACCAAGTGGTCTCCAAATTAGGATATGGCACATCATCTACTGCCTGGCTTTGTCGAGATCTTCAGTCAGTACCCAACCAATGTCTAGCTGCTTCCCATATCTAATTTGACCAGAGGGAATGGCTTCTCTACGCTCAAGGTTTGTGTTCGGGGACAATATGCTGACCATGAAATAATTGTCTCCGACCACTTGAAAAACTCCCAGGAGCATACTGGAAAAGACCTGGTTCGTCTTGTCCTCGATTCATTCGAGGTTACGGGTCCTCACGGAAATCACATTTGTCTGGTATATCGGCCATTAGGAATGAATTTTACTGAGTTTCAGAACTCCTTGCCCGACGCGATATTTTCAAAGCCTCTTGCTCAGAGAAGTATCCAACTTCTCTTAATAGCTTTGGATTTCATGCATGAGAACAATACCATCCATACTGGTATGACACTGACTAGAAGCTTTGATGATAAAATAGACTGACTCTATCCACTAGACATCTCCTCTAATAATATATTGCAAGGGCTGGAGGATAATTCCATTCTTTCTCGAATTGAGGAAGACGAGATGAATAGACCAATCGCCAGAAAAGTTCTTAGTGACCGTGTCATCTATTATTCTCGGCCATTACCTATTTGTGCGGGCCTACCTGTTGTTGCCGATCTTGGTGAAGCTAGAGTGGGAACACAAGACCACAGAGGCGACATCATGCCCGGCATTTATCGGGCACCAGAGGTAATCATGGGGATGGATTGGAACAGTAAGGTTGACATTTGGTCAATTGGTACCATGGTGAGTCTAATAATGACACTAGGTAACCGTGTTCAACACTGTTTTCATTACTCATACTCAACCTTCCTAACACCGCATATGAGCTGATAAATCGCCTAGGTGTGGGATTTGGTAGAGGGCAATCATCTTTTTTTCGCAAAACGCAACGGAATTCTTGATAATGAACAACATTTGGCGGAAATGGTATCTCTCATGGGACCACCTCCTCTAGAATTCATCAGACAGAGTGAGAGTTGTAATCAATGGTGGGATAAGCACGGTATCTAACTCCACCTTCTGTTAACTCTATCGTTGTTTTAACGTATCTTTATTACAGGAAGCTGGAAAGGTAATACACCTATACCGGAACAGTCATTCGAGACGAGAGCGCGACGATTTTCTGGTGAAGATAGAAAGCTCTTCCTACAGTTCTTGCGGAGGATATTTCGTTGGTTGCCCGATGAGCGGCCAACTGCGGAAGAACTCGCGTATGATGATTTCCTCATGCAACCGATGACAGCCATGAGAGGAACTTGACGTCCAAAAAGCAGATAGATGTTGAATATATGTTTCTGTGTAACAGGAATGAGTTTTAGAATATATGTTGTAGGGGCTTAACGAAGGAGAAAATTGTCAAGAAAACGCGAACAGCATGTGATCAGTTAAACTGGTACACTGAATAAAGGCAGAAAAAAGGGCATGAAAATTGGTTGGTTTGCACCAGAGACGGTTTCTGCAGGATAATCAGATAATCCTGTTCCGTGTGCCATGCACCCCACCCACTACATTTTTGCCCCTCACCTAAACTCAGCCGATTGTCTACAACTTCGGCCTTGTGATTCTCGCCTCATACTTAAACGCGAAACTGCATGTTTATTTTGGTGGATATGAAGCACTGATACCCGATCGGTTGTTAATTTAAAACGCGTTCAGATTTTGAGTCGTTTCTACCTCAGGTCATATGACAGCCCTCACTGGTCACCTGGACAATCCACAGAGTTGTGCACGACTATCATTTTCTTTCAGTTTCCTATGGATTGATGAGCCATAATCATATACGAATCTGGACTTAAATTGTCGCATGCGGATGAGATACGAGATATTGCGATCTGGGGAAGGGAGCATTCACCTGTGACAGTACTCTTTTTTTGCCTTGTTATTCAATCGTCCCACTAACAACCTGCATCTCATTGTGTTTCCCCTTTCTTTCTATGGAAACATCGCCACATTACCATTTACGTCGCATTATCATTATATTGGCTTAAAGGACTGGCTCAGCTATGGCCGATGTGTTACGAAAATACAAAATCGATCCTGTTCCCCGAGAGAGTCTTCTCCAACAAATCAATCAAGTTGTACGTTCACGTCAAACATTGAGGGCTGACTATAGCTAACTGCTTTATAGATAAACTCTGATTGCGAAAGAATAGATTGGTTGATACTTCTAAAAGCGACCCGAATAAAACCTCCTCCGCAATCCGTCGCTGTGGTTGTCGACGTCACGGAAAGCCAGGGTGCCATTCACATAACCAAGGATGATGGAGCATATATCGACATGGTGGGAACAGAATTTGCTGGGAACCTAGTGGTAATACCATGGGATATTGGCTGGTGTCTGAGAAGGTCCGGATCAATCGAAGTTGGGTATGTTATGAGGGAATGAGATTCACTCAACAATTCTTTCTCGATTAACAATCAAGGAATCAGTCATTTCTTTAGATAGAGGAATTGTGACGAAAGAAGATTGATATCTGTTATAAGGATTGGTTAGTCGTATTATACCGTTTATCTGGCCTGGCATTGCCGCGATTTTCTGCATGTCTTCCACGGAAAGTTCGTAGACATTACCATGAACAGCTGTTAGGGATGTGTCTTCCTTGAGTTAGCACTGTTCTATGTAGCGAGGGAAGAAACCGTCCTACCTCTTGTCACACTATCCGCAATGCTTTCAAAAACATCGATTTTGACTTTGTCCTACTTCTCACCGAGTTTCGCAGGCAAGAATACCCTTTCCTCCTCCTTCATGTTTGCTATGGCCGAAGGCCCCAGGCCAGCGGCACAAAGAACGACTCCAGTATCACCAAACTTCTTCCTTATGTTGCGCTGGAACTCAAGGTAGGCTGTTTTTTGCTTGGCCCCTTTTGAGCTGGCTGGTGGTCGTCCGTTCGTAAGGAGTTGAAATGCTTCGTTAACTCGCTTTTGTTCCGTATCTTTGAGATAGGTTCGGTGGTGCGTGAGCGTAGAGAATTTGACAAGCTTACTTACAGCCCCGTCTGCGTTCAGATGGGAGGAAGGCATAGTGGGCTGTTTGTTCTTTTCGAAATAGCATAGAATGGCAGGAGTTTGAATCGGCTTTCCAGTTGAATAATGCTGGATATAAGGCCTGTCTGTTTGGATTGCGCTTGAATTTGGTGGATAGGGAAAGAAATACTTGAAAAGTTTTGGATCTGGTTGGATTCAGTTGGATTCAGTTGGATCCGGTTGGATCCGGTTGGATTCAGTTGATTATTATTGGAATTTCTTCGGTCCAGGAGTAAGCGCTATGGAAAGCGGGGGAACAACCTAGAACCAATAGACTACATGTCACATGCTGCATAGTCTCCGAGACTCATCCAGCCCATGTCCGAGTAATGTGGTCTAGGTTCCTTAACTCACTAGTCCTTGTAGAGACAAGCGCCTAGAATAATATGTGAGATTATCACTGCCCTATTCGGTTTGAACGTGTATACTGCCTCTCGGAAGGTCTGCGACGCTCCTTGAAGGATGTCTTCCCGGCTTGACAATCTAGGATGAATGTATTATGATCGGTCTATGAAAGATATGACCTAAACTATAAAGATGCCAGCCTCGTCGTATATCCTCACCGCAATTTGACATTGACCAAGCCATCCTTTTCGCCAATCCCATCCAAAGCAATTCTCCTCGATCCAGCATGTTCTGCATGACGAGCCTTGCCAATTCCTTGAAATCCCTCATTTACACCTCAGCCAACGCGAAACCAACAGCACTCGAGGTGACCAAAGAAATCGTTACGAAGTACGAGAATGTTCCACCAATGTCCCAATCAGGCCGGCCAATAGAACAGCCAATTGATGTCATCGAAGCCGAGAAAAGATTTGGAATATCCTTTTTTACAGGATTCTCCCATATCCTTATTCGGGAAGGACGATACCATTTGGTACTCGAAGCTCGTTTCCAGGGCCATCCCCATGAAATCAATCTCGTGTTATGCCCGCAAATCATTCGCGTCCATAGTCTTTCCGAGGAGTATCAGAGAGCTCTTCAAGACAAACTTGAGGGTATTAAGGGACTTATACCGAAACCAGTCTGGGGAAAACTCGAGAAACGGTACGAGATTGTGAAAAAAGAATGGCTTGTGATTCTCAAAGATGAAGCAGAAACATAAGGTTCAATTCTGTTTTGTTATTTCTACCATCATTTCTTGGCCTTGGGCCCCGGGGCGGGGGGGTTTGATATGCTTTGAACTGCCATGTAAATAAGGAGGCCTCGAGCCGCGATCGTAGTTTTATTATTAGTGGTGCCGACTACATATCTACTACGTGGGAAAAGCAGTTAAGCAGTGAAACCATAGGATATAAAAAGCCCGAAGCATCTTGTCTAAGAATATGCACATCACGATAATCATGAGCACTCTTCTCTTTACATGTATATTACTTGTGCTGGTGTTATTAGGACTCTTCCTCATTTTATCTCTCCTACGTCCGTTTTTCAAGGAAAGGTACTTCCCAGACCTCGAATCACCAACCTTTTCTCCCCATTCGCATACCGATTAAAGTTTGCTCCAAACCTCTTAGAGCACTATCGTCGGGAGAGTGTGTCATTCATCAACCAGTGGTAAGGAAACCCCCTTCACCTATAAGACATAATCTAAAAGCTTATGGCATGGAGACTACAGGCATTGTAGGCAAGATGTCACAGTCTACAAGGGATAAAAATACTTGGGTAGAACGAAGTGCTCGTATGTATCTGAGAGGATTTTGCTGTGCATGCAAAAGAGGGACTGGTGTGATCCATGGGAGCGTCTGTTGTAGTGAATGTGGTCATGAAAGATATCCAGAGTGCTTGGAAATGATAAAGGAGAGGAGGTTTAGAAAAGAGATGGGGATTGCCAGCGCTTACTGCGGTGGGAAACGTACATAATGAGACGCAATGCTACGCTGCACTAGTGGTTTAGTAAAAGTTCTCTCTTGTAGCACTAGTTTATTGCTGGTCTAGAACGCTCTGTATCTCTCTAGTTTGATTGGGATGAGCCCTTGGTTGTATCATGGCTGATTCTACTGCGTGGAATTAATCAGCCTGCGGAGTTAATTGAATCAGGGATAGGAGCGAGATCTAGATCCTACACTCAGCTAATGGAAAATTATTTCAAATAACTTCACAGTATCTATATAAAGTATGTCATCATACGTCTGCATTGCTGCTTGATGCATGCATGCAACCTCGCTGTACAGTAAGTATTCGGTTCCTCTATTTTTCTTTCTTTCTTTTCTTTTTCTAACAATGGCAATATAGCTCATTAATTGCAATTTCTATCAACAATTTCCACTCAGGGCATTCAAACCAATATGGGTCGAGGTGCATACGATACCACAGGGGTGAAAAAGCCAGGTGCACCACCTCCGCCGCCCAAATAAAACCGGATGACTGTGATGTGAGGTGACCGGATAAAGATAAAGAAGGGAAATTCTTTTGATTATACCTGTAATTATAAGTATCAAATTGAATTATACTAAGACCAAAGAGATTCGGTTTGATTGAGCTCCCGAGATCTAGGAAGCTATAAATCCAGTATGTGGCCCGATCAGTCAATGTGTATTCCCGCGCTCATCAACGACTTTGTTCTATTATTTTGTTTTCACAGTACATCTCTGTTTCAACTTTGGATTACTTCGTCCTATTTAGTTTGGATCTTTTTGCTTTACGGCCTCCTCTTTCAAGCTTCGAAGTAAATATTTTATTTCTTGTTTCAAATCACCGGATAACGTAAGAAAGCTTGAATAATACTCGCTACTTTGACTGACATGCTCTCTTTTCAGGATGTGTTCCTACGGTTGTGTTAAATACAGCTGCGGCTATGAGGAACCAGAGCCTCGTGTGGTTCGGTGCGTCCTGGCTCTCAGTGAAAAAAAATGCTTGGGAACAACTCGACAGGATATAATACGTTTTAGCATTACTTGCGGGAAAGGATACTGCTCTGCAAGCTTACAGAATGGACAATGGCAGAAGGATTCCTGTGCAAATCTATCTAAGACCACTTCGCTACCGGCGGAGTAGAGAACTTACGGCTAAGTTGTCGTCGAGTCAGCCTGGTTTGGTCAAAGAGGCAAAAGACCTTAGCCATGGCGCGCGAAAGCTACCAATCATACGCAACATGGGTGGAAGTGGAAATAGCAAGGCCTTTGATCGGTCAGGTTACTAGTGGTTTACAAAGGGGGCTATTACGTGGTGGGCCTGGACTTCTACAGGGTTAAACTGATACTGAGTCACTGCAAATCCCCCAAAATCTTCCTTTTCTTGTAGTAGAAATACGAGCCCAATCTAAGCCCGCCAAATAAAATTGACAAGTTCTCTAGGAAGCATTGAAAACATTTCCCCTGATGCATATCTGATCGCTCTGTTCATATTCAATTCGCTCCCTCTTGTTCGCATCCTAATCAGAATGGACAAGTCTAGTCAGAATTCCCACACCTACAGCCATTCTCAAAAGCATGCAGATGGTATGCCTATCTAGCCCCTAATTCATTTCGCTATGTCGGTTCTGACAAAGGGAAACCCAGATATTATGCTCGAAGAAGTATCGAACGTACAAGAAAAACGCTGTACAAAAGATGAACAATGGAATCACTGGACAGAGGTGGGATAATCATCAATCCCCCTCCGTTAGTTAACTAAAATAATTTGCTGACTATTCAGAAGGGGGAAACAAGACCGAGACACTGGATGGTTAATAATACCAGCCGAACGAAACGAGGCAACCGACTACCCTCACTGAAGACGATCCTCTATTCTCAGCCAGAATGCAGTGTTCCTGGATCAGATGTTCATCGAGTTCAAGCGCTCGCAGACAGGCCACCTTTTGTGCTCCCCGACCTTCAATTCGGCTCACGTGGTACCACCATTACGATACATGGTGAGCGACAAGTAGTACAACCCACAACAAACAAGCTTTCCAGTATGCTAGGCAGGCATTATCAGATCAAAATCTTTGAGCAACCAGCATTTTCCGATAGGAATAACTCTCTCAAATCATACTGTGATGCCGTCAGAGAATTCTCCAATGATTTAGTCCGTTTCCTTGGAACCGAGAGCTCCGAGACTGCACGTGGCCTCCCGTATCCATTCTACGTTGTACCTGTGGCCATGGTCTGCCAATACCAGATTTCCGCCAACGATTCATCTCAAGGGCAGCTGGGGTGTCAACAAGACACTCCATCCCAATTTAAAGAGTCCTGGAGCTCCTATGCTGGATCCGATATCATGATATACCTTTGTGACTGTAGAACGCTTGAAAACGAGACTGAGATAGCTATCTACACTCAAGGGCTACAAAAGGTGATTATATGCCCAACTGCACCTAATGGAAATTTGAGAGGGCCGAGTAATGTCTTTCGATTGGGGTTCAATTTGGGCCTACTTCTAAAGGAGAGGTCTGGGGTGCTTTAGCTTTCATAATATGGGTAAAAAAAAATAACTCTATTTTGATATGTTCTGCCAGATTAAGACGCGCATTTCTTCGTTTATCTTATCGACCTTAAAAGAAGCGCCCTGTCAAGAAAACAGTAACCGCAAATTGAATGTTCCAATATTTGGGGCAGAACTTCATAGTTCATTCTACTCGACACAAGCAAGCGATTTGTAGATAGGGATTTGGGTATGTTACCTAGTTATCGGTGTGACCTTCTGGTCAGAATCCATTACTCATAGGTGGACTAAAAATAACAGGAAAAACTTTTTTTATTACCTGAAATTAAAAATATGCCAGCCCTGGTCTAGTGCGTGCATCAGAAATGACTCGGTATTCAGAGAAAAGGAGGCTGGCTCATTTGGATCTAGTCTTCGCCAGCCTTGCGTGATTTAAATTCGACTGAAAAGTCCCACAAGGAAGCAAAGTGGCAGAAAGGATACAAGAACCGCTAGATCTCACAATACTAGGCTCAAAATCAAACTTTCTTTCTTCTGACTGAGGAATGAGATATGTGAAAATATACAGTAGGTTTAGCGCAGGCAGCTGCGTAATAGCAATTTACTGACAGACTCCTAGGGACCTTATCAAAGCCATCCCAGGCCTAGGGCTTGAAATTGCCAATCTTTTGTCTTGTCGATTATCTGGGCCGGCAAGCTATCACATAAACGAAAATACCTTTCAATTACTTCGTCGTCAACTATCCGCGGCCTTTCTTGAAAATACCGATCCATCCAAGTTTCTCGCCGGCATCGGAATACGACATGCGTCGCCAGCGCGAGAAATCCGGCGTCGCAAAGCTGAAGTGCGACAAATGTGACGCAGTATTTTCTCCAACATTCACTCGCGATATGCATTTGGCACGAGGCAATTGTCAAGGCCATATCCCTAGAATTGTATGATAGTTGGGTCATACTTTCAATTAGGTCCACGCTTACAATTTCAGCGATCCTTCGCCTGCAATGAATGCCGCCGCCGTAAGGTCAAGGTAAATGATCGAGAAGCTCAAATAATACCTCTTCTAACATATACAGTGTATACCGGCCGAGACTTCTCCCATTCCTTCTACACCGTGTCCGCTTTCAAAATCCGTGTCGAGCTACAACTCTCCAGACTCGGCATCAACCTTGCGCGAGTGGACGTTTTGCTCTATCATATTTGATTTAAAGCTAGGTTACGAAATTGTCCACCTGAACGCATCTGTGACTAAAATCGACACGCGGGTTCATTTTAAACTAACCCAAAAAACAACCATCGAGCTGATTAGGATGCATTTCATCCATTTTTTGTGGTGTCAAGCGTATAATGGAAAGCCTCAGGAGCTTGGAGACCTCAATACACGATTCGGGGTGGCATTGGGTGAATACGTCTACTCAACCGACTATGAAACCCTTGAAAGTCTGGAAGACGGTGACGATGTATCGGTCGATATTTCCTGTTACTTGAAGGAAAGAATTTTGGAAATGTTTTACTCTGCATAAACATTGTGCCTTGGTCGGCCTATGAAGTATGATGTTTTTGTGTTGTATGTTACTATTACTGGCGGCGCTGTAGTAATGGGTGAGCTCAATCCAACTTTGTGTGGCACCATAGCCGACCCCTGCACCTAATTGAGTGGCTGTATACCCACAATTTGAGCAGAAAGTAATTAGTAGATGAATTTTACCGTGGACCCGCAATAAAAGGTGCTGGTTGTTTTCTTTTTGTTTCCCGCACAGACTCCTTGTGACCTCCGCGTGTTGCCTGCCAAGCCACCCGCGTTCTAACATCCTAGGATGCCGGAAAGCAAAGGGCAATCTTGGCTATAAAACGCCCGTTTCCTCACTATGTATCTTTATCGATATTATGAATTTAATTTAGCACAGACTGGGCCCAGACTGCCCGCACATATCTTAATCTAAAAACATGTCGCAGGAGAAAATTAGTCCTCATGCCATAGATCAGCCCCATCTATCAGAAATACTTGTTAAAGTTAATACACTGCTTATGAGAATCGTTCGTATGGTCGGCTCTGACGATTTAAAAGGATTTTTAAATATACAGCAGGTATAAAATCAAACCAAACTCGCCTAAGTTGTCATGTGTTAATTTTATTAGTTCCATGATATGATATCTCGGCTTTGTGACAAAGCCCCTGAGACGGCGCAAGGAATCGCGGATGCGATTCAAAAGAGGCTCGATTCTCAAAGGCAGATCACCGGGATGAATACCCGTCCACCTACATGGAAACGGAGGCGCAACCAGGATGCCCCCTACCATCCATCCAAGTCTTACAAGACAAGAGCCAACCGCTTGTTGAGGTATGAATTATTTTATTAGTTTTAATTTCGAGTAAAGAGAATTAATGAAAGCTGCTAGATCCGATAAAGAAACTGAAAATCAGGGCTATATCGATGATGAGGCAAAATCCACGGTGATCCCCAATACTGGTCTGTCAGTGGAAGTGACGAGTGCTACTACTGGGACAACGGACAAAGAGCAGCCATTAGAGCCCACAGAGGCTTCAGGGACAAAAGATCTAACACTACTACTTTCACCCACACTCGATCACTCCATTGCAAGAGGTGACTCCATTATGGAAGATTTCTTGGAGGTGGCCCAAACTCTTCATCAGCTGAGCGAGCACCGTGTTCACTCTATGAACCTTTGGAGCAACTGTTGTGTTTGCAGGAAAAAGCTAGCCTGCCTCCTATACTTGGGTCTTGAATTGAGGTGGTGAATAAAGTCTCCGGCGGTCGTATTGTGTGGTTCTTGTGGCGCACCTCTTAAGATGTTTCCGTAAAGTCTAGCACGCTTTTTGCTAATAGCGACCATTGCCGAGGGCAGTGCTTTCACACGCCAAGAAAGGTCTGCCAATTTAGCTAGAGTCGCTATTGCGGTATGAGATGATCTTATAATTAAATTTAAGTATAGACTGCTATGTGATTTTCAATTTCCAGAGTAAGATGCCAACATACCATTATTATTTGATATTAAAGGCGTGGCCTTCACTCTGCGCACCTTTTTGTGGTCGCAGAGGTGCGCAGAGCATAAAAAGTGGGCCTTGATTTGCGCACCCTTTTCATAGTCGCAGTAGCTTGCAAGACATGAAAATGAACGTGCGATGGTATGGAGCATGCTCTTCCAAACGCAATAGCCCTCTGGATGGAATAGCCGTCCGGACGCATTAGCCCTC
>JANFQY010000414.1:0-20053 GCA_025592935.1 Aspergillus ostianus | reverse complement strand
ATGATGATGATGATGATGATGATGATGATGATGTTTTGTATTCATCCGGGTCTTGTTCTTCTTGTGATTGTCTTGTTCTCATCGCGTTCCACTTCAGCTGAGGAACGATGGCGCTACTCTAGAAGTGGTTTAGACGGGGGCGTGCTGGTCAGTGGCATTGGAACACGTGCCAGTGGGTCTTCTTTTATTTATTTTCTGGACGATGATGATTTCCTTCGGATTTATTATCGTTCATTTCCAAATAATCAAATCTTCCAGAGTTTGCCGGCGATTAAATTCGGACGAAGAGAAAAAGAAAATTCACTTCTCGGAAGGAGGGCTACCTTCGCCCTTTCCAGGGACAGAAACGCAAGCCAAGCGGGCTCCCTCCTTCAGAGAGAAGGGGGGGTCTGCCAGCAAATGATGGGCCACCCGGAGGGGCTTCCTGCATGCAGTGCCAGCTCATCGTTGTCCCGTCGCTGGCTGGCCGGTACCTTGACGAGAGGTACCACTGGGCCCTGTCTGCTCTGCGGGGGGTACCTTGTCCGCAGGTTACCAGTGCGCTGTACGAGTCCAAATCATTCGACGCTTTCGTGGCATGAGGACGATCTGCAGGCGAACGCCAGGGAAGAATGACCCGTTCAGTTATCAACATCCTGATACATTCTTTTTGATGATGGTGATGTTGGAAGTGGTGGGGGAAAGGAGAGGGGGATGATTCACATTATTTTTTCTATACATACTTTACTTATTCTTTGACCTATCCAGTTATAGTTCTTCTCTAAATACTTATCGACCGACACCGTAGATATGTACATACCTCCGGAGTACACACACACACACACACATGTTCTGTATGTATACTGGGCTACAGGTACATACATACCTACAGTACATATCTAGGTAGATCTGTAGAAGAAAAGGTGTCACATCAAATCCAAATCGCCTGCACGCGTCCGGTTCGAGTCACCGCCAGACCTCCCAACTTCCCAAGTCACCGGAGGGTCCAGAGTCCAGACTTGTCTCTGGTCGGTTCCTCGTCGGGAACGTCGTTCAATAACGTGTGTTGCGCCAACCAACCAACGGGGGATTTCTTAGGGTGGAACAAGAAAGTCCATCTCTTCTTCCTCTCTTCTTTCTTCCTCCTCACGTCCCCCCCCCCGTCGATTTGTTGGCATCCGCTGCGACTAACGGCATCCAATCCCCACTAGTCCATCTCTCTCTCCCTCTCTCCCTCTCCCTCCCTCTCTCTCTCTCTCTCTCGTCCGTCGCTTTTACTTTTCTTACTCCCTCCTCCGCTGCATGTCATCCGCTTATTAGATTTATTCCTATTCTTATTATCAAATTAAATTTCCCTGGTGGTTTTATTCCCGCCAGTTGTTCTCCCTCTCTTATCGTTCGGAAACCCTCTCCACCTGCAACTCCGCCGTCCATTCGCCTGCTGTATTGGATGATTCCATCTCTGCTTTGGATTTATTTGTTGTTCCTTGGATTTTATTGCTTCTGCATTTTTTTCTTTATTTGATCCCTCCCCCTCCTTTGACCCTCCTTTCCTGTCTCTCTCCTTGGATTATTTGACCCCACCTTTTTTTTTTTCCTGTGCCCTCTTGCTCGCCTTTTCTCTACTTGCCTCCCTCTCTCTTTTCTTCCCTCTTCTCACCATTCCCGCCTCGCTCATCCTGGAGCCGTCGATCGCGTCGGGCATTCACCTTGATCCTCATCGACAGGACGTCGCTCTCCATGAGGACCGCCATTCGTCTGCCGTGCCGCCTTTGAGGGCTGAACCATGCGATAAAGAGTTGGTTTCCCACGCCAGGGGCATCTTGCGACCTCCACTGTCTTCTTGGCTGGCCGGCCGGGAGACTGTCCATGGCAACATCATGTTCGATGCCCAATCTGATGGTCCTCCATCAACCCTGGCTTATGTGACCAGTATGTCCACACTTTTTCCTAATTTTATTTCTTTTCTTTTCTTTTCTACTCCCATGTTCGCCCCCTCCAGCTCTCCTTTCGTTTGCTTCCTTGTTTGTCTTCAAAAAATGTGATCTGTATGAATGATCTTCATGCGCCTCCCATGGATCTATCTATAAACACCGCGTTTTCGCCGACTCCCTTGGATGTTCTTGTGGACTGGGCAAATATGTTCATCTACGTTGCTGACGTTCCCCCCCTCGCTTCGTGCGCGCCCTAGACTTGTACCCCTCAACACAGGCTACTTCAACATGTGATACTGCATCTCACCCAATTGCTGCGACGGTCAGCATGTCTTCAGAGTCGTCCGTCCCCATCCCCAGGGGCCAGATCGCAGGTGAGTCTGGATACTCGGACCGCTCGAGTTCGCGATTTATAGCAACCCCCAACTGCTCCGATGATGGACGTCCCGTGGATCACCCGCTGCCACCCACAACCGCGGAGGATCCCCCCAAGGTGTCCTTTGATGATTTGGCCGTACGTTATCGCCAGAACCAGCACAAACAAACCCGCCGCAAGAGGCTGGAACACCGTCTTCATGCCACCAAAGTGTCCATGGGCATCTCCGCACGCTTGGTTCGCGTGGGAGCCGCCGTCCAGCGCGGCCTGGTCGACCGTCTCAAGCATGACGACAAGGTGAATTTCATTGCTCTCTACCACACCGTGATTGACCTTCAGGAGTCTTGTGATTCCGCATTTCGACGCCACTTCCACCGGCAGGACCCGTTGGAAGACTGGCCATCCTCCCCCGAGGCGGCCGTTGACCGCGCCCCGGATTTTTTCCTGCAGTTAAGTCCCCAGTCCAGGGCCGATCTCGTCGGGATCTTGCAGTCGGTCCGCACCGATCCTCAGTTCATCTTTGAGCGCTTGTGCAGCTTGACGCCCGGTCAGCTGGGCGCTCTGGTCTCGTCCTCGGCTCCGTCTTGGGAAACCAGTGATCTTTCGTTCCCTTCGGCCTCGCGGTCCCGGAACCCTTCATTCCCTAAGCGCAATCCTGCGTCGTCCATTCCTTTCAGAGACCACGTTCTCGCCTTTGAGAGAACCGACGCCCTGTCTACTTTGCTGTTTAATGTCTTCGCCGCCCCGCTGGATTCGGATGCCCCCGAAGCCCGCTTGCGCCTGGATGTATGGTCTTCCGTCTGCGCAAAGCTTGTCGCCGACGGCGGCAGTAGGTATTATCCACTCATCGGCAACATTCTGGCTGCCTGGTCCATGGGCAGTGATTGGAAAGCAAAACCCAGATTTGAACTGTACCTGATGGACATCCTCCAAACGGGCGCCTTCCTGTTGGAACACGTAGAACCTCCACCCGGCCTGAGCTTTGACGCGGAGCCGATCGACCCGTTGAAGACTGATGTGGCCGAGGAATTCTTTGCGTCCGCCGTTGACGGCCTGTTCCAACTTCTGGACGACCCGGATGGCGGACTCCCGCACGCGGTCATGGAGCTGAGCAAGGCCGTCTTGCAGAAATTGGATCGCCAGGATAGCCGTGATCGTTTCCTCGAGTTCTTACTTGTCCAGTGGTTTTTCTCCAGATTCCTATATGGTGCACTAACCTATCCTGAGGTATGTCATTTGGAAACTTGATCTCGGTCTTTGTGTGAGTCTCCGGTTCTAACGAATGGCTCTAGGCACACGGACTTTTGCTTGACTTTTTCATCAGGAAGGATGCCCGAGAAAAATTACTTGGACAGGTCGGACTCCAGGCCTATTCTCAAGTATTTGCGATTCTTCGGTCAATGTGCGTACCTTCTTCTGTTCTTTTGTGGCTTCCCCCCAACTCCTCGAAAGCAAAGAGTTCACTAACATGAGCGCACCGCTCTTACCACGCTAGGCGTCACTTTTCGATGACCCGTCCTACCGTCAGACAACATGTTGAGCACATGCTCAATCGATTTGCTCAGGTGCCGCCTGATCAACAAATGACTCAGCAGCAGCCCTCCCACGCCGGCTTCGCGGAGAGAGAAGATTCGCCAGCAGTTTTTCTAATGCTCTCTTCCTCCGACATCCTCAGCCTGCTAAATTCACTGTTCCCTAGACCAACGCCGTCCATGTACAATGTTTCTACTCCATCGTCGGGCGTTTCCTCGGCGTCTTTTGCCTCCCCATTGTCCCCGCGCGACAAGCCACTGACACCATTGATTGAGCCCGGATTTTTCCGGCCTGTCATTGATACTCACATGGGACAGTACTCCACCGGCAGGCCCGTTTTCCCACCGGAAATGGATTTCCTGTCTCTCCCCGAGAACTGTCTCAGCCGCAATGCCGATCGGATTCGCTTCGAGTTGTCTGATCTTGGCGACGCCGACGGTCGTGCGAATTTGGAGCCTCCATCAGCGGAAGACTGGGCTATTTTCTCAATCGCACATAAAGGAAAACGGCTCATCTGGGGACTCTTTTCCGATGGTCAATCGGACTGCGCAGGGACCTCTGTTGATGATGTCCAATCCACTACCTTGGGAATGGAAGATAACTTCGAAGCTCTGCAAACCGCGATTGTGAAACTGATCCAGGATAATCCCGCCAGTGACCGCAGTGAGATCGGACTGCGGTCCTACAATTCCCATCATACTGGAGGCCTGTCCCTGAAGCAAAGGTTCAACCAGGCCATGGCCTCCTGCCATCATGACTCCGATTTCATCGGGGCCCACTATTGGTGGAACGCTGCCCGCCAGCTTGTTCGCAGCGTCGCC
Source organism: Aspergillus ostianus (assembly GCA_025592935.1). Taxonomy (NCBI): domain Eukaryota; kingdom Fungi; phylum Ascomycota; class Eurotiomycetes; order Eurotiales; family Aspergillaceae; genus Aspergillus; species Aspergillus ostianus. The sequence continues at coordinate 15,410 of JANFQY010000414.1, read as the reverse complement.
AACATCCCTTCGCGCGAGGCCAATGACTCTTGGATCTTAGGCCCAATGTATACCTCAAGCATTCGCTCCCTCCAGGCATCCCGGTCCGTGATCGATCGCTGCGAAAGCGACTTCGTCGCTATTGATCGCCACATGCAGCGACTGCAGCGTACGATGAAAGAGGCAATGGCCACCGTGACGAAGTTGCGGGACAAGATGTGGTATATTACTGACGTAAGGAACTCCATGCGATACGAGGATGCAAAGCATGTCGCACTTGCGTTGAAGACTATGATCTATTCGGCCCGTCTCCCCAAGCAGACGCCGAACGAGGGCCGATCGCGCGGCAGCGGGAGATCTCTGGGAGGCTCTCTCTTGCAGAAGCCGGAATTGCAGGTCATGAACGTAATGAAGGCTCCGAGTAGCCAGGCCGGACCGAACAAGCTCTCCGATGAACAAGTCGACCTGATCCGAAAATGGTTGTCACACGATAACATCGATAATTTCTGCAGGGGTGAGGAGCGCATTCACCGATTCTGCTACGAAGTGAAGTCGAGTATCAACCGCCTCGTCGGGGAGACCATGGCCGAAACCCCGGTACTCTGGGCGAGCGAGTTATTCCACAAAGAAAGAGCCAAATACGAGGGATCCAGCAATCGCAGCTTCCTGAGTCTCTCTTCCGGGTTGCGGCCTTTCAGCGCTGCTAACGAGGACGCTGGACACTCCTCGCAGACATACGGCAGCACGCTTCGTCCTTCGGATTCCGCCTCCAGATTCTCGCAGGACATTCCTTCGCTGAACCGCAAGACTTCTTTCCAAAGCGTGATGTCTGACAAGTGGAGGACTCCGCGAGAGCCCTCGATCGCGGATGTTTCTTCCATGGGAGGCTCGCCGACTCGAGCAGCCTCCATCTCAACGGGCGATTCGTGCAGCACCTTTTGGTCGGCACCGCATAAGCCGACCAATTATGCCCCGAGCACATCTAGCATGTATTCCCGTCCTCCTTCCATGCTGAGTGACACCGTAGGTCAGCACCCTCGTCGAAACGAGCGTAAATCGAACGGGAAAAGCGCTTTTCTTGACGAGCTGCGACAGACTCTGACAAGTTTGTTGTTGAGCGATCTGGGCTCCCCGGTCTGGAGCTGTGGTACGGAAACCGACGCGTGGTTTGGCAATGCTTTGGACCAAAAGAGAATCAGAACCCAGATGAAAAAACGCACCCAGATCAACCGGTTTTACGCGGACTGTGATGAACGGCTACTCCGCCAAGCTATTCACCGCACGCCCTCAAACGGTCGTAGAAGCAAATCAGTCGGGCCGTCTGATCAGGGGCGATGCGAGGACGCCTCATCTCCATACCCCGAGGAAACCGCGGGGCTCGACTGCGAAGACCAGTCACCGTTCTCGTACAACATGGTCTTCCGTCGGCTGATCGAGGTCTTTTCCCGCCACGGCAATCCATTTGTTAAATTGAAAGCGCTCCGTGATTTGCGGGCACTCGTCATCGCATCACTGAACTCGACCCACGATGACACCCCCTCTCCTTTGACCCAAGAGCCCTCTTGCCGCCGGGGGAGTAGGGCCTTTGGTCAAGGGGCAAGACTCACTCGCCATAGCTACTCGCAGCTCGGATCTCGAGGGCGTGTCGACAAGGAGACTCTGCACACCCCCACCTCCCCGGCCGCCGAGTCGATTGTTTTCGGTTCTCGGCCCTCTGATTACTCGGCTCCAACCGAGAAGCAGATAGTGGACGCCTTGCGGGACTTGCTGCTCGAGGTGAAACCGAAAACCCTGTTCCGGGATCTGCAATTTATATCGGCGTTTGTTCCGGGTGATACGCTCAACAAAACCGATAGTGGAACCGCCTTCCTGCAATTTGGACTGGCCGCGTTGAGTTTGAAGGACGAAATCTGCAATAGCATGGTTGAAATTGCGGATAACATCGTGTCACAGGAGCTAAGTCGCCGTCACCCACCTCACGGACATGACATGAACCCCCGGCCTGGCCATGGGATCGAGGACGCCGCGGGGATGTGGATCATCACCGCTAAAGAAGGCAATCCCATTGCACAGCGGGAGCTGGCGATTCTTTATCTCACCCACCCGGAGCTTCTGCCGCGTGTCACGCTTCCGCTCACGTTGCTTCGGGACACGTTCAAGGCCGAAATGATGTATCGTCGCGACAAGGACTCCAAGTCGGATCCGCAAAGTTTGTGCCTGGCGCTGCACTGGATGCAGCTGTCGGCCAATGGAGGAGATGAACTTGCGCGGAACCGACTTCGCGAACGAGAGGAATTTGATTCCATCGCCTAAACTTTTGCTTGCACCTGTGGTTGTTATATTCCAGATCCTCATTGTTGTGTACGCTGATTTTCTTTTCTTTCTTTTTGCCGTCTTGTGACTTTGCATACTTTGACGACTTGATACCATTTACGACCTACTTCATACTAAATTTTCTTCATATCTTGGCCTATCTAATCGGGCTCATCCCCTGTGCAAAATGCCAACTGCAGTGAACTACAGTGTTGTCATTGCTCGCGATAGGACAAGTCTTATCTACAGTTGTATTTGTTTCCTGCTCGTGTGAGAGCATGGAAGACCGACAATTTCGCTTCTTTTCTTTCTTTTCCTTGCCCTTCTATTACACTTATATTGTTTCTTCTTTCTCTTCTTCCTCTCTCTCTTGATTTTCTTTTTCTTTTTCTTTCTTTCTTTTTTTTTTTTTTTTTTTTTTCTTCTCTTCTTCTTTTCCATCGTCTCTGATTTGGACAATATTCCCCTATACACGTACATTCGAGGGTGGCTTTCTGCTTTCTGATTTTCTTGCCTTCTTTTCAACCCCGATATCCGGGGGCTGAGATTTGGAGTACCACTGCCATGGGCTGGACTGTAGAGACTATAGGACCGGCGGACTTCTGTTCGGGTTTGGGTATACATTTTCATACACGGTATTGCATTGCATTACATTGCATGATAGCATCGAATCCAAGCATTTTTGACATGATTATCCCGCTCCACCGTGTACACATTCTTGCCTATTATTAGTAGTCGCATCATCATTCCTCGACGGCCATGCCTGATGGGATGCCTGACAGAGGGGTGGTCAATCGACGTCATCGCTGCCCCACGTGCCCCTTCAGGTGAAACCACAACGTGACGTTCTTCCGACGCTCTTGACTTTCCCTTCATTCCCCTTCTAACACCCAGACCGCGACTTCAGATTCATCCTCGGCTGGCTTCTTGGGCGGCTTGCTCGTACATTTGTCTTATCCATCTGCTTTGCGCATTTCCATTAGCCGATCTGCTTAGAAGACGCAGTGCCCCGGTCGTCCCACCGCATTTATTGGCTGACCAGTCAAGCGGCTGAGACCCCCCGCCAAAGAAAAAAAACCCACCTGCAGTTTATCATTATCTTATTTTGTTTTGAACTTATTCTTCTTGGTGCCGGTGGTTTCTAATTTAAATACAATTGAACCCGGTCAAGGACTTCATTTCGACTACTTTTTCCCTGCCGATACCACTAGGTTTTCGACCTCTTTTTGTCGAGAAGAGAACACATTTGTACTTCCGTTACTACCTCCCGACCGCGCGACAGGCTTCTTCGAACTCGTCGCATTCCTCATGACGATGGCACAGAATATGGACGAGATGCACAAGCGGCCTAAAGGTTGGTGCCCAACGTCTTCTAGGATATGCTGTGAGACTAACCGGCTTCCCAAAACCACAGGCATTCTCAAGAACTCGAGCTCGCACAGCGTTCTCCAAGTGTCGCACGCCAGTGAAACCCTCGCCCCGCCAACCCCGGCTATTGAAACCGCGGACAACAAGGAGCTCACCCTCCAAAACACCCTCCAGAATGCCGGTCGTCGTCGGTCGTCGTCTAACACTCATCCTGGCACATCCTCGCGCCGCCAGTCGCTCGCTAGCATCAAGGACGATGAGAACTCCCCGCGCCTGAAATGGGACGAGGCGAACCTCTACCTCACCGAGCAGGAGAAGACCGCCAAGATGAAGATCGACGAGCCCAAGACACCGTACGCTCCGCGCTACGACCCGGCCGAGGACGAGGACGAGATGCAGCTGGCAGAGACCGAGGAGAATCTGATCGACGCCCAGGATGTGGTGGTGGACGAGCTGGACGAGTCGAAGAAGGGACCCAAGAAGGCCGTCGCGGAGGACGAGATCCCGGAGCTAGAGCTAGGAGACCCCGAGGAGTCTCTCGTGGGCGGTGCGCATACCGCGGGGAATGACCGGATCGTGCGCGGCCGCAGTCTGAGCAACGAGTCGCACCGGAGCGACAAGCATGTGGTGGTTGGTGGCGGGCAGGAGAACGGGGAGGCCGCTTCGGGCGAGGATGCCATGGTTAGCCCCGAGGAAGCTCAGGCGAAGCATCGTCAGTTCGAGCAGCAGCGGAAACGACACTACGAAATGAGGAACATCAAAGAACTTTTAGCGTACGTGGACGGCTTTGTTCTGTCATCCCTTCCCCTGATCTATTTATACACCCCCCCTTCCTCTGCCCCTTTTCCTCTTCTTTTATATGTTGCCTATCTTACCTAACTAATGATGGTTTTAGGCATCCCGAGAACTTGGACGAGATGGATGAGGACGAAGACGAACAAAAAGACACTCAGTCGCCTCCGGTTCCTCCTCCGGTGCCTCAGATTCCCGGGCAGTTCTTGAACGGGACGAAGTAGACATGCCCAGGGCATTGCGTTGATTTGTAAATTCTTGCATTTCCTGTATATTCCCCAGCGATCATTGCATCCGAAATTGTTTTATATGGACGGTTATAAGAAAGAGCAAGAGAAGAAGAAAAGGAGGAAGAAGAAGAAGAAGAAGAAGAAGAAGGGAAGGACAGTGCGAGCGGCATATGCTATTTGAAATTTCCGCCCTCTGGTATTAGGTTTTTATTCTATTTTATCTTTCTTCATGTCATCCTGAACCCATTTTCATACAGCTGTGAATGTTTGACTATTTTTTTCATTATTTTGTTTTGAATGTCCAGGTTGCTGGAGAGAGGCCCTTATCCAACCCTCACCAGCAGCTAAACTTGAGCAGGATTGGTTGCCTTGAGCAATGCCGCCAAGCGCATTCTATCTGCGAGAGGTCGATTTTTTCCTGTCTATTCATTCCGGTATGGGAAATTTCCTCCGTGTTTAACAGCAATCAGGTACACAGAGTTGGACAGACAGTCAGGGGCGAATGGGCTCGAGGCCGTCCAAGGCTCCAGCATAGCAACTCCACCGGACAACGACATTAGCTCTGCATGAGCCAGTCTAGGCTTCCTGGTTTGCAGACCAGAGAGGAGAGACAGGTAAGGATAACGGGGGATATGAAACATGCAGCGTGTAGATTAATCCGTTACTGGAGAGACCGAAATAGAAACGGGGAGGAGGGGGGGGAGTTATTCTTTACCATCCAGTACTACTCCGTAAATATTTGAATCTGATCGGTGGGTGAACGTTGACTTGTATACTGTGTAATGGGTCATTGGGGCCTGGATTGGACACGTAGAGTGACATCCCTGACCCTGACAGACTCTGTAGAATTGGAGGACCAACGATGGACCTTTCTTTTCTGTCTTTTGGGCAAGAATGTGAGGCATCCACTGGATTTCATTTGCAGGCTAATTAGCGGATTAATAACCGTTCTAGACTACAGACACTAAAAATAATCTAATTTGTAAGGGCCGAATTGATTTTGTTAAATTAGCCCGAATAAACTTGACTTTATAATTATTTAAGATAGTTAGTTCCCCCCCTCGTGACTGCGCTCCATGTGATCTTCCCTCCTTTGTCTTTCTCCCTTTCCTTCTTTTTCTCGTTCGCTCGCTTTCCTCCCGTCCATCGATTTCTTTCCTCTTCCTTGATTAGGTATTCTATCAAGGTTAGTTTCTTGGAATTACTCGACCCAAGCAATCAATCAATCCTTTTTCTTTACTTTCATTTCCACATCTCTCGTCATGTCCGAACAACAAGACAAAACCGCGCCTCCTGCCTCCGAAGCCGTTGACAAGGCCGTTGAACCCTCCACCGAGACCACGGCTGCTCCCGCTCCCGTCCCAGAGGCTCAGCCCGAGCAGAAGACACCGGTTGAACCGGCTCCCGCTCAGGAGGCTACTCCCTCGACCACCACTCCAGCAGCCGAATCTGCGGCCCCCGAAGCTACAGCCCCCGAAGCCACGGAGCCCGCTGCGGCCGCTGCGCCGGCACCGGAAGAGCAGAACAAGGAGGATGACAAGCCCGTCGCCGACGAGAAGCCTGAATACCTCGCGAAGAACCCGGCTCTGAGCCAGTTCTTCGACCGTCTACCCTCCATTCTTTCTAGCTCGGGCCATGATGAGATGTGGGGTGTCCCGCTGAAGCATGACTCCGCGGACGTTCCCACGGTGAACGTGTTGATCAAGTTCTTGCGGGCGAACGAGGGCAACGCGAAGTTGGCCGAGGAGCAGCTGACCAAGGCGCTGCAGTGGCGGAAGCAGATGAATCCGTCTGCGTTGGTGGAGTCGGGGCGGTTCAATGCGAGCAAGTTCGGTGGGTTGGGGTACTTGACGACGTATCAGCAGGCGGATGGGAAGGAGTTGGTCGTCACTTGGAATATTTATGGTGCCGTTAAGAGCATCGATGATACCTTTGGGGATATGGATGAGTGAGTTGCCGGTTTTCCGTCACTTGTGTGTACATGTGGGCGATAAAGCAGAGTATGCTAACTATGTCAGGTTCGTCAAGTGGCGTGTTGCGCTGATGGAGCTGGCCGTTCAGGAGCTCAAGCTGGCCCAGGCTACGTCGGTGTTGGACTACGATGGCGAGGACCCCTACCAGATGGTCCAGGTTCACGACTACTTGAACCTCAGCTTCCTGCGACTGAACCCCAATCTCCGCGCTGCCACGAAGAAGACCATTGACGTGTTCACCACCGCGTATCCCGAGCTACTGCGGGAGAAGTTCTTCGTGAACGTGCCGACCATCATGGGCTGGATGTTCGCCGCCATGAAGGTCTTCTTGAGCAAGAACACTACTCGCAAGTTTCACCCCATCTCCAACGGCGCCAACCTGGCCCGCGAGTTCAATGCGCCCGTCAAGGAGAATCTTCCCAAGGCCTATGGCGGTAACGGCCCTGCCCTGCAGGAGTCTGCACGAACTGTGAAGTTGGAGGAGTCCGCCCCCGCCCCTGCTGAGGTCTCGGCTCCTGAGCAGGAGAAGGAGGCCCCTAAGGAGGCTGAGGCTCCCAAGGAAGAGCCCAAGCAGGAGGAACCGCCCAAGGCTGAGGCAGCTGTCACGGCCCAGGAAACCCCGGTTGCCGGCGAAGCCAAATAGATGAGATGATGATGGTCTCCCGTCACGCTGGCAGCAGAAAGAGATGAAAAAAGAGCATGGAGTGTGAAAAAGTAATGGTAATGGTATGGATCGCTGGCTTGATACCCGGAGGACACTAGATTTGCGATGTTTTTGTGATTGTTTGAAGCTTTGATACCTCGAAACGTCGTGTTTCAACACCAGGATTTATAGGTCCGTCGGTTTAGCATAGTAATTTTTAATTAGTAGATTAGAACCAACTCCTCTACCTTATTCATCAGATCTTCATACCTATCTAGGTACTCTAAACAACTAGAGCGGTACGGGGAGCGAGTCGGACCCGACGTGCAACTCCGCTCGCTTTCTTCCCTTCTGCCTTTGCGATCGCTCTTCACCCTCAACTCAAGCTCTCTTTTCTCCTTCACCGTCCCGCTCTTTTTCTCCTGGGCCTTTTCTCAGAATGTGTGGCGCCCTTCTTGGTTCTTTCAGCTTCACATAATTTGTAATCCAACCCACCCTCTCAGCTCGATTCGGGCACCGACTACACCGGTCCCCGTCCGTCACCCACCACCTTATCTACATAAAAGCACCCCAACCTCATCTCACCCCCTTACCAATCTACCCTATCCCGCGACGCAGTCCACCCAAAATGTCCGTCTGGAACCCCGACAACATCCGCGACGTCGCGGAATCCGCGGGAATCGCCAACCTCAACAACGACGTGACGGAAAACCTGGCGCGCGACGTCGAATACCGCATCGCGCAAGTCCTCGAAGAAGCGCTGAAATTCATGCGCCACAGTCGTCGCACCCTCCTCACGACGCAGGACATCGCCCAGGCCCTCCGCGTCCTCGACGTCGAGCCGCTGTATGGGTATGAATCGACCCGGCCGCTGCGGTTCGGGGAGGCGAGTTTGGGGCCCGGGCAGCCGCTGTTTTATGTGGAGGATGAGGAGGTCGATTTTGAGAAGTTGATTAATGCGCCGTTGCCGAGGGTGCCGAGGGAGGTTTCTTTTACTGGTATGTTTTCCCTTCTCTCGTTTTTGGACGGGGTTTGTTTCCTTCTGGGACCAGGATGGATGTGTCTGGAGTTATGAGGAGAGGCTAACGGATTGTTCATACAGCACATTGGTTGGCCGTCGAAGGTGTACAACCGTCCATTCCTCAAAACCCCACCGCCGCCGACTCGCGAAATCTCGAGTTGATGTCCAAGGGCCCTAACGCCAATTCCACCCTGGCAGCTATGAGCGGCAGCGGAAATGTGGCCGTCAAACCGCTGGTGAAGCACGTGCTGTCAAAGGAGCTGCAGCTATATTTCGAAAAGGTCTGCAACGCCTTCCTGGACGAGTCCAGCGAGGAATACCGCACGTCGGGCTACTCCAGTCTGCGGGAGGATCCGGGACTGCATCAGCTGGTGCCGTACTTTGTGCAGTTCATCTCCGAGAAGGTCACCCACGGCATGAAGGATATTTTCATCCTGACACAGGTGATGCACATGGCCGAGGCATTGGTGCAGAACAAATCGCTCTACGTGGACCCCTATGTGAGTAACACACCCTCCGGTCTGTCGAAGAATGTCGTACTGACTATCGCAGGTTGCATCCCTCGTCCCTCCCATCCTGACATGCCTGATTGGCCGACAACTCGGCGGAAATGCCGAATTGTCCGAACAGTTTGCCCTACGAGACCTGTCCGCGTCGCTCCTCGGCCTCATTGCCAAGAAATACTCCCCCTCCTCGATGACGCTGAAACCGCGACTCGTTCGATCATGTTTGAAGACGTTCCTGGACCCGTCCAAACCGTTTGGCGCCCACTACGGCGCCATCATCGGTATTCATGCGGTTGGCGGTGCGGAGGCGGTGCGCGTCTTAGTTCTTCCCAACGTGCCGACGTACGGAAACCTCCTGAAGGACGGCATGGCCGACGAAAGTGCGCGGCGGCCGGAAGCCGAACGGGTCTTTGGGGCCCTTCTCAGCGTGCTGGCCACTTTGCGGGAGGGACGCATGACTCTGGCCAACGGCGACAGCGGAATAGTCACCGACGAGGTACGGCAGCGACTTCATAAGGCCGTGGGAGAGTTCATTGGTAGCAAGATTAGCGAACTGGGCGAGGTGCAGCTGGCGCATGCGATTCTTGACTCATAGGATCTTTGTCTTTTCGTTCCTTCATCTTCTCTTCCTGTTTCTTTCTCCCATTCGAATATCCATAGAGCTGGCGGTGGGACAAGCATGACCGAGATATAATTCTCATGGGGTCTGGTGCGTTCGAGGCGTTCAATCGGCATATTTCCTCTCATATTCTTTATTTTATTCTTCTTTCTTTTTTTTTTTTTTTTTTCCATTTCGCCGTCAAAACATAGGGATCAAGTCTATAAACCTCATGATGTCTGCACATTGGAGGTGTGTTTAAATGTAGCACAAATTGAAGGAGTCTGCGTTACACGACGTAGAAATGATCCCACAGGATGTCGAGGCAGTCAGGCCGAGCTCTATGGCTGCCTCCGTCTTAAGGCCGCCCGGGCCTGTCGATCCGTGGTTCCTGAACGACGTCACTGGCTTATGTCATCCCGTCTTATGGCCTGACCGCTTTCTATTCCCGGGTGGCGGAGAGACAAGAAGAGCAGAAAAAAGAAGAAAATACAGCGGTCGATTGTCGCACGACCTTTTCCCTCTCGTCTCTTCCTCTCCCTCTTCTTCCCCCACCCCACTTTTTGCCATCTCCATCTTCTATCTGCTCTACTCGAAGAAGAGATTGCCCTTTTCGTCGGAACTGTTTGTGGCTGCATCTTAATCTTAGTAAGTCAGATCAATTGTGTTCATGCTTTGTTTTTCTCCTTCTAGTTGGTCTTTCCAGTCGATCGCATCTGACAGATCAGGCCTGCCTGCCCAACTCAAAACTTCCGGTCCGTTGGCGCCCCGCGACTTTTTTTTCCGGGCCCACACATTGACCAGCCAGAAATATTCCTTTAATAAATATTCAAGTTCCCATCTCAAGGAACTTCCCCCCCCCACGTCGTCCTCTCTCTCTTTCTTCTCTTTCACACATTCTTATACCCCTCTTCTCTCCGCTCGAGACAAACTCAATTCGTCTTCATCGCGGTACGTTTGACGGTCTCTTGCAGATGTCAAACCTCGTAGCGTCTTGCTACATCGTGCTGCTCTGAGCCCGATCTAGGTCCTGCCTTCCATGAACCCGAAGGATCTACTGCGATATCTGTCTAAGCCCGCAAAGTAGGTGGTAATGCAATCCGGTTCCCTGGTCAATTGGTGTTTGCGCCTGCTAATTTTGCACCGTGTTGGTGGTCCCCCAGGCCTCGATAACACGCCCCACGTTGGACGTCTTTTCTCTGCCCACCTCGCTCCTTCCCAACTCATTCTTCCTTTGAATCAAAAAAGCAGATCTCCTCGTCTGCCAGACCCGATACTTTCACCGGTATCGGTATCTTCCAGCACGAGGGTTCAACACCGATAGTCACAATTCCTTTTTCCAGAGGCATTTTCCTCCTCTCCCTCTCCTTTCGCCCTCCCTAGCAGCCCTACGGCTCCTTCGTTGAACTCCCTCTTTTTGGCTGTGTGCCTCATTTTTCAACTCGATCGATCAAGGGCCTTCTCTCTCAGGCGGACATTTCCCCCCTTTGTTCGTCTGGGCAGCAGATAGTGCTTCCTAGGCTTCCTTGTCCTACGGTCCACAAATTTCGAGTCGCGCAACTTGACAGCTTTTTTGTTGCGCATATCCGTTGATTCTGCCCTCGCCGCGCATTGCTCGCATATCTACAATCTCTGAATCAATAAGGATGGTCTACATTGGCATTCCCAAGAACTACACGGCTTCGCCGTCGTCTTTCGCAGGCACTCCGTCTTTGACGATCAATCATGCAGCGGCGCAGGATCTTGACTCCACCAATGCTTTCGAAGGTATGTCGTTTTTGTCTCGTTTATGCGATTCATGACCTTTGTTAACGGTTGAATAGGTCCCGAGAAGCTTCTCGAGGTCTGGTTTGCGCCGTCCGCCGAGTCCCTCGGACCGGCCAAGCCTGCTGGTTTGAAGGCGGTGCCGGAGGAGATCTGGAAGGACATGCTGGACCTGGTCAACTGCCAGGTGCTGTCCATCGTCTCTTCGGAGGATGTGGACGCCTACCTGCTTTCGGAATCCAGCATGTTTGTCTGGCCTCACAAGCTGATCCTCAAGACCTGTGGTACCACCACTCTGCTGTCTGGCTTGCCCCGCATTCTTGAGATCGCGGCTCTGTTCGGTGGATTCCCCAAATCGACCGCTCCTTCGGCGCGCGGGATTGACGTGGCCGCGGCCCCGTACCGTGTGTTCTACAGCCGGAAGAACTTCCTCTTCCCCGACCGCCAGCGCGGTCCCCATCGCAGCTGGAGAGACGAAGTGCGCACCATGGACCGACTTTTCCTGAACGGCAGCGCCTACATGATTGGCAAGATGAACGGCGAGCACTGGTACTTGTACCTCACCGAGCCCCACACGCTGCTCACTCCGCCCGCGAGTCCTAAAGCCGCCTCGGACGACGGTATGACCGAGACCAAGATCCTGCAGATTCCCGAGGGCGCGGCGCCCGTGGTGGACAACACCAATGACGAGACGCTGGAGGTTTTGATGACCGACCTGGAGGAAGAGAACGCGAAGCAGTTCTATCTTGAGAATGCCACCGCTGTTGCGGAGAAGCGCTACCGCAACTTCGACAAGGACCAGGATGAACATGTCGACGTGTTCAGCAACAACCCGGACATGGATGACCTGGGCTCGGATGAAGGCCGTATCCTGCCTCCGGAGCTGACGACTGAAGGTCACGCGCTGGGCACCGTGGTTTCCGAAAACTCGGGCCTTTCGGACGTGTACCCCAAGGACAAGTTCCCAGACTCGCGCATCGATGCCTATCTGTTCACGCCCTGCGGGTTCTCCGCCAACGGTGTGATCCCGTCTCCCGATCAGAAGCTGGGCACGCACTACTTCACGGTGCATGTGACCCCCGAGCCGCAGTGCTCCTACGCGTCGTTCGAGACCAACGTGCCCCACTCCCAGAATGGGCAGACCACGGCCGACATCGTGCAGCAGGTGGTGGATATTTTCAAGCCCGGTCGCTTCAGCGTTACTTTGTTCGAGGCCACTCCGGCGGATGGTGAAGATGCCGGTCACCTCAGTCGTCGCAGCAGCCGCATGGAGAATGTCAAGGGATATCGTCGGGTGGACCGGATTGTCCATGATCTGGATGGATACCAGCTTGTGTTCCGCTACTACGAACGACTTGACTGGAAAGGGGGGGCTCCTCGTCTCGGAGAGGAGTGCGTTTAAGCTACGCGGACACTGCAACCCATCTAGTCATGCGATTTAGTTCTTGGGGGATTCTATTTTCTTTCGATTTCGGTTTCACGGTAATCATTCATTCTGTCATTATTCACGTTCTTGTCCATTCTTTCCGTGAGATGCACGATGCACATTATTGATGCTTCATTCTTAATGGTATTACTGCCTTGATATGTTTATGTCGTTTCAGCATGTTGTTACAAAATACTGAACCTCTGTATGTACTTTCATTCCTTCATAGTCTGATCTTCTAGCCACTAAGCGAACGAAGTCAATCGAGCGGGTTTACTTGAAGTATTGTGATTTTATGGACCTTGATTGATCTGGCAGGTCAATATAATATGTAGAATAAGATGTACTAGACATAGGAAGTAGATACAAGAAAAAGAAAAGGTATGTTACTTGAGAAAATCCTCTGGGCTTCCAATTCTTCTACGAAATATTAGTCTGGTCTCTTACCTACCAAACAACCGAAAGTCAATTGAGTGGTTTTACTCAATAGTATCGTGAATGATATGGTTCCTTAATGCATTGACAGATCAAAATAATACCTAGCATAACAAGAATAATCAGTTATAGAATAAGATGTAGCATACATTTTAGGGAGTACACGACCTAAAAAAGAGATATGCTAACTATTTCAAAGTGCTCTTTTCTATAATGAACTAGACCTTTACATATAATATTTTCTGTTCCCTCTACAATCCGGTTTTCTAGTCGCTGCGCGATTAATAACAGTCAATTAATCGAGAGGGTGGGTTCTACTTGACAGTATGATGTGTAGACCGTTTGATTAATCTGACAGGTTGGACCTTACGTCATGGTATACATTGTAGGGAGTATAGTGGACACAAGAAAAAAAAGAAAGATGTTACTGGATTTCTGCATATACTTTTGATTGTTGAGTGTACCACCAAGCGAATGAAGTCAATTGAGCGAAATTCACCTGATTGTTGTACTTTAGATAGGCCTTTTCTGATTGGATTGATAGATCAGGGTTATAGGTAGAGTAAGCTGTAGCATATGCAAGGAAGTGAATAAGAAAGAGAAAGAGAAAGAGACAGGCTATTTCGGTATGTTGTTTTCTACTCCTCAAGGTACTAGACCTGTGTACTTTCAGTCCTTCTAGTTGTAGTCTATTTTTCAGCCGTTAAGCAAGCACAGTCAATTGAGTAGACTTTATACTGCATTTAACAGTATTCTGTGAATTGTTAGGGTTGAATTGTCTTAGTAGATTCATTTGAACCTTATATAGAGTGAGCTGTAGTAAATGCAAGGAAATAAAAAGAAGAAAAAAGAGACATACTATTTCAGTACGCTGTTCTCTATTGAGTCTCTGTACTATTCCTAGTCTAATCTTCTAGCCACTAAACAATCAAAAATCAATTGAGTAGGTTTTACTTGATAGTATCGTGGATCGTATGGGATTCTCCATTGATTGATAGATGAAGTCCAATAAAAAATAAGTTAGAGCATACATTAAAGAGAGAGAGAGAGAGAGAGAGAGAGAGAACGGCCAAATCACATGCCAAGAACAGCCACGGGATTTGCCGCATCGGAGCGGAACTTCCATCATTCAATCAACATTCAATTCCTTCAATTACCTCTTCATCAACAGGCCCCCCTCGTCGCCGACCCCTACGACTTGGCCATTATAAATAATTTGTACAACACCTCTGACCGGATCGGAAATACTCATCGAGACCATTACCGCAGGAAACTGTGTCGCGGGAGCCGCCAAGTACGATTTGCACGAACGCGCAACCAGCTTTCTCATCTCCGACCTCTACGACTTGGCCGTCCTATTTGATTTGTACAACACCTCTGGGCATATCGGAAAGAGTCTTCGGGACTATTGCCAGAGGAATTAGTTTCGCGAACTGACCGCCGACCACGATTTGCACGCGCAACCAGCTCCATCGAAGTCGGGCCTTACTTTTACACCTCACCTCTTATCTGAGCTGTCGCCTAGCCCCAGCCAGCCAGCGACCAAGCATTCATTACAATTCTTTCACCTCGTCGATTCTGACACGATACACCCACACATACTCGCATACAGACATACATACATACATACATACATACACCGCCATAATGTCATCACCACCACCCCCATCAAGCAACCCCCTCAAACGACCCTCCATCTCCTCATCCGCCTCCCAACCACTCGGCAGCAGCGCCAAACGCGCCCGCATGCACCCCCTCCGCCAGACCTCCTTCCCGACGACCATCGATGCCGACTCGCGCGCCTTCGCCAGCGCCGCCAGCGACGCCGGGAGCGTGACGGGTAGTTTCACGGGAAGTCTGGGCGGCGGGAGTGCGGACGGGGTGTTTTCGGGCACGAAGGCCAAGAAACGGGGGCGGAAGAGCAAAGCCGAGAAGGAGCGCGAACAACGCGAGGATGCGATGAGTGCGCGGGGAGGCGCTGAGACGAGATCGAGGTTTGGGTCGGTGGATGCCGATGGGCAGTCTGTGAGAGGGGGACAAGGTGCAGGTACAGGAGGTGGTGCAGGTGGGGAGGATGCTGATGATGACGAGGACTTTGAGGATGAGGGAGAGTTGCTGGGGAGGGAGGAAGGGACTACCGATACGGAAGCTGAGAAGAAGAATCTTGCGTACGTATACCCCTTTTCTTTTTTTATTCGGCTTTCCGTTTTTCTTTTTTTTTTTGGGGGGGGGGGGGGGGGGGGTTTATTTTAATTTATAACATTGATGGAAAAAAAAATTTAAAAAAAAACGGGGTTTGGGTTTTTTTTTTTTTTATAGTAAAATGGCAAAAAAAAAAAAAAAAGATAATTTTTTAAAAAAA
>JANFQY010000413.1:0-20310 GCA_025592935.1 Aspergillus ostianus | reverse complement strand
ACGGATCATACTCTCGCCAACATTCCCTAGCCAAAGTTAGCTATCGGGAAGTGGCAGTACTATTAGCAGGCACACTGACCGATTTTAACATCGCCATTCTCCATAATGAAAATATTCTCTGGACACAGGTCTCCATGGCCAACACCTAGTTCACCGTGGATGTATTTCAAGCCGGTAAGAACCTACAACATTATTAATCACTTGCGCCGAACGGGATTTCCTAAGGTCTCACCTCATTACAAAGCGTGGCCACTTCAACCTCGCCCAGTTTGAGTACCGGCCACAGTTGGCAAATTTCCTCCAGGGAGATACCCCAGCGTTCGTAAACAAAAAATACAGAATTTTCGGTCACAAAGGCTTCTTTGAGGTTGACCAAGTTGTGATGCTGAGTAGCCCTCAACTGGTCCACTTTTCCCTCTGTATCGTTTGTTGTAGACTTTTTGACGTAAGCTACTGGAAGGTTTTCCGTGAACTCAATAGCATTGATCCCACCCCACTGGGGCTCCAACCCAACGAAGAAACGATTGTATGTTTTATATGGGTGGCCATATTGGACAAAACCTGACGCCCTCGCGACTGGCTCTTCCATGCTCTTGGGGGGAGTCTTAGGAAGAGTGGCCTGACGCAAGTTGATTGGAGAAGCAAGGACTTTAGACTCTGCCATGATAAATAATTTTGTTTCAATATATCTTTCAAGGAATCCTTGTTACTTTACGCGTAGCTTTATAACCAAAGGCAATGCCTCTAGAATACGCCTATAATTTAAGTTGGAATCGCACAATATACGGTAATAGGGGATGCGTTTTTGAAGTTAAGTACGTTACAGTAGATGACAAGGATAAGTTCAGTAAGGTCCAGCAGTTGGAGTTTTACCGGTCAATTAATTAGGTACCGATCTCATGATTTCATGGTATAATAGGTATTCAAAATCAAGATTTCAGTCCTCGGGCCGCCGTATCCTTAGTAATTTACTTATGTGATCCTCAAGGATGCATGTATTTTAGATTCTGGTAAGTAGTGGGGCGTAATGTTTTTCTCCTGGGCCGTATAAATAGATAAGACAGAACATTGTAACAAGATCCAAGCCAGTGAGTTAGGGGTTGAGATGCGTTACTCTGTAAAATTTCGACCTTTACTGGCCCACTTTTCTAAGTTGGCAGAGTGGTGGGGAATTTCTCAGAGTGGGTCAGATATTATTGTATTTTGCCTCTTTCAGGAACAAAGGGTAGAATAAGATACGAAAAATTATAAAAGCGGGCCTGTAATCTATATAATGCGCTATAGAGATGGGTAAATTACCCGATAGCAGAGTTTCTAGGTAGTAGGTAATTAAAATAGCACAAGCTTTGGATGGTACGCGTGCATTGCATTGTCCACCCAAATTATGCCAGTTATAAACCTAACATTAACCGTAATTTTGTAATATACTGAGTCATCCACCCTCCAACGGTAATAAATGTAATTTACTATTGTTCCACAGACTTCTGTTATTCAAACAGTCGCTGTTATGCTGCGACCGGGCCCTAAACTACTTGCCTTGAATGGAATGTGTCACCATCACTGTGCACCTTAATGCTTTGCGGCCCAGTCCGTTTTGCACCGAGGGCTTTTTGCCCTCCAGCGTGCTTTATGAATTGTATTTTTGTTTCAGTACTTTACCTAGCTAATCTAACCACAGTTTGAATGTCTCAGGCCCTAAGGTTTGCATGTCTCAATATAAAGAGTTATTTTACGATTGAGCTAGTGCGGTTATGCTGACCATGATTAAAGATGTATGTCTTCAAATTCTCCAACTGAGACATACAGCGTCCAAAAACTCGCATAAAGAATATTTCTCAATATGGACGATACCCAGCACCAAGCCGGCTTTTGTGATCTCCCGCCCGAATTGCTGTTGTATATTATCCAATATGCCAAAGAGGGCAGCTCTTTGTTACCACTCTCCTCGGTGAATCAAGTACTACGCCAGCTTTGTGCCTCCCACATATTCAGGAAGCTAAAGGTAGCCTTTTCGACAGCGGGGATGGACCGCCTACTGCACATATCACAGTCAAGGATAGCGCCGCATGTCCGAGAGGTTGTTTATGAGGTTCCCGAGAGAATTGACCCTCGTGAGTACTATCGACTCTTTCATAGACAACTTTCTAATGGAGCTCTTAGGTATTGAAAGCTACGAGTATTTCCGGTCTTGCATATATACGCCAACTGAGTATGAACGTGATCAGAACGAATGTTTCTGGACTTTTGGAGGGAAGATAGTCTCATACTTGAGCATCTTTCACTATTTTAGTGCTCAGGCGCGGGAACAGCGCCTGGTCCAAGAGAAAGCTCAAGACACCGAGGCCCTCATAACTTGTATTCCTCGTTTCAACAACCTGGAGACAGTCGAAATGGTCTTCGTAGATGGCATTCAATCACCGTTCCGCTGGTTTGCAGGTCGTGTCTTCTTGGACAACATACACGCCCTTACCGAACACTTGGTGAAAATGACAGCAGCTATGATGGTCGCCCAATTTGATGGCGTGATAGTAAGGACGTTTGCGATATCTGGGTTTTATTCTCGTCTCGAGCCAGCCGACCCCTTTTTACTGGATTGGGTGGGTTACGCGCTCAGCCATGTTGAGGATATTAAGGCCATCAATAGTCCTACTATTTTGGAGTTTTTAAGCCGAGTTTCTCTACCATCTCTTCGGCGATTCGAACTGGCAAGTTGCTGGCTATCCTTGGAGAACTTAGAGGATTTTGTCCGGAATCACGCGGCGTCTTTGCGCTATCTTCAACTGGAAGATACGTGGTTGCTCCACGAGAGGATCAATGAGGATGGAATCTTTTTATCGGTGGCGAATGCACAGTCTATATTTGACAGTTTGGAGGTTATTCGGAACACTGGCATCCTTGACGAGCTTACGATAAATCGTCGGCCTGGGGGATTGTATGAGGCGCAGGCGCGGGTCTGTTCCTAGTTTGGGTCGTCCTATTCGAAGCCTTGCATAGTTTGATTTGGCTTCAACCTTTGACCCCAGAATCAGCTCCTCTTTAATTTCATGGCTCAGTATCTATAAGATAATCGCATTTAATTACGGCACTATTTAAGTTAATTCAACTTATCTTTTATATTTGGAAAGCATTCTTCTTAACAGCTGTTAGTCATCGCTTCTCACAATTTCGAATCATTTTCTTAGTACAAAAAGAGTGAATATTGTTACAATTGGTTATGAGAAATTACGGTCATCCTGGGTTTTTGTGGATAAATTGCAAAAGGATTCCATCCCCAGCCCCGCATCCAAGAATAGAAGATGGGAAACTTGGTACGCGTCAAAGCTGCTGTACTAACGAATAATTACGCCATGATAGCATCGCTTCTTGGTAGGAACGGCTCTGACTTGGTCCCCTGGGAGGTCGCGCTAAAGGCACTTCCCTTCCGTCAAAGGCGCTGAAGCGCTGAAGGGCTTCCTAAACCAAAGCCTAATCAAATAAGGACTAGTGTGCTTGCTGCACACCCAAAGTGTTTTGATGCTGTCAGATATACTACTCTGGAGTCTTCCAGATCGGGTTCGTGCCCTTATATGTATTCTGCTGCCTTCTGAAGGGACAATCTTTATGCCTCTGCCGTTTCTGGCATTGCTATTGAACTCTCCGAGCACATAACGCACTTCTTCACGAGTAGAGACTTTGTTGCCTCGCAGCCGAGCTCCCTGGAATCGCGTAGCTCCAAGGTATCTAACTACTTTCGACTAATTTCCAAGACACCTGATTTGCCGGCATGCTGCGTAATTTACTTCAGAGGACTTCAGTGCCGGAGCTGTTATAAGCACTCCCACTTGTGTTATAAAGCCTGCCCTGGAACTCGTTCCTCCTCTCTCCATTCTGCTTCTCTCTCTGCATTACCTAATTACCCATCAGCTGTCTCTCTTTCATAGCAGCATGGACCCATTGCTTATTTATGCGATTGCCGCTGGCAGTATCTTTGTTGGGTTCTTCTTCACCCGGACCTTTTCTAACGTCATCGGTTGGATGGACTTCTTCCGTACTTTTGTATCTCGGCATTTGACGCTTCCTTTCGTTATTCAAAGATTTCGTTTCTGTGGCCCATGGACTAGGGCCGGGGTTTTAATTCACTTATCCTATGCGGCAATAAACGTCTTTCTTGTTTTCTCTAAAACAGATCCTCTGACTAGCGCTGGCCGCCGGGCTGGAGAATTGGCTCTGGTCAACTTGATTTTTCCTTTATCTACCATCCATTTAAGCTACCTGGCTGACCTGCTAGGCATCAAATGGAACTCTTGTCGCAAAATTCATCGTGCTACTGGCTGGATGGCTGTTGCTCTGCTATCGTTTCATATAATCGTAGCGGTTCAGGCACAGGCCTTTAGCTTTCCACCGCGGGAAATGCGAGACCTTTTTACCCTACTTGTATGGCCTCTAAGATCGGACACTGAACTGCAACGGAACTAACGTGCGACAGGCTGCAATCTCCCTGGGTGTTCTTGTCCTGCTTTCGGTTCCATCAATTCGACAGTGGTCCTACGAGATTTTCCTTCGAGGACATCAGGCTCTCTCCGGGCTCGTTGTCTATGGCACCTGGCAACATCTCCCGCCGCAGAGCCGTTCCTCGGAGATATATCTCTTGGTCGCATTATGTGTTTTTGGACTGACTCTACTCTTGGAGATCATGATATTTCTATATCGAAACGGCCTGTTCGCCGGCCGTGGAACTCCTAGGGCCATCGTGTCATATAGCATGAGCAAGACTGAGAAAGACGCCGAACAAGATGCTCAGCAAGACGCTGTGGTGGATGCGGTCCACATCCGCATCCTCTTACCTCGACCCGTGAAAGTGGAAGCTGGCCAATATATCAATCTCTGGATGCCGTCAGTCAGTTTATGCTCGTGGATGCAGTCACATCCTTTCACCGTTACGTCATGGTCTAAGGGCAAGCAGGACGCCATGGAGCTTCTGGTAAAACCACGTAATGGCTTAACTGCTGATCTTCTCCGCTATGCACCAGCAGCCGCTCGGGGAACCTTCGTTTCTTTCCTCGCCTTGTTTACTGGCCCTCACGGAGTGAGTGAAGAAGTTAGTCAGTACGAAAGCATTTTATTGCTGGCCAGCGGAGGTGGGATCGCCGGGGCTATACCATACCTGAAGAAAACGATATACGGCTACAATACTTGCACCTCCCAGACTCGCCGGCTACATTTAGTGTGGCAGGTAGAATCAGTTGGCGAGATGAGCGCAGCTCTAACCCTATTGAATACCCTTTTGAAGGACGATATCATGGTCAAAGGCTATGTGGGTACTGAGTCAATTCGGGAGACACCGTATAAGGCTGACAATTTCCATGGTCATAGATACTACACATCTCCATTTACCTCAAGAATGGCCTTGGACACAAACAATTACCATTTGGTCAGCACAAACGTGTCTATCTTTACCAAGGGGAACCGGATTACCAAAGCATAATTTCACTTGAAGCCTCCGGTTCCCAGATTGAAAGACTACCTGATACCTGGGACGAGCAAGGCCGAATGCTCGTGATGGGTAAGCTGTTCCAAATCTACGCGTAGATTACCGGCTCACTTTTCTTTGCTAGTCTCCACAACGGACAAGCTTCGGGATCGTATACGGAGAATAATACGAGAATACCTCCACGATGGAGTAAGGCTTTCAGAACTGGAGTACCAACCCAGCGTCGAATGAGAACTTATCGAGTGGGGCGGTTATGTGGGTAATCACAAATCTGGAGCTTAGCAATTTTCTTTTCTTAAAGAAAAATTACGGGGACGTCGGTTAGAACTACTCGGTGTATATGGAATGTCATGGAACCGTGTAATTATCGTTGTATTTTTGGCTTCATGCATATTTCGGGCAACGTATTTGTAATTTTTTTGTATCCGTTCTGATCTGCAGGAACCGATGGGGAACAAACCTAGTGGGGTTGACGCAAGTCAATTGAACTTCGGCCCAGCGATACGATTTTCAACCGTTTCAAAACATGGGTATCGATTCTCGCCGTACGACGCTCCTCTCCTTGAGTCCTTGAGTCTCCCTGAGCATATTTTAACCATTTTGTCTATCTTCACAGCAATCAGCTTTCTGCGCCCCATTTTGGCTCCCATTCCCCATAGATAGACACCACTCCCAGTTCTCTTCTCCGTGATGCTTCCATTCTTTCTCTCAGTCCTCTCTTCTACCTTCCTCGTCCTCTTTGCCGGCCGACCAACCTCACACCCGTCCAATTCCTTTCGCTACTTTGAGCTGCTTCCTTAGCTTAATTCTGTTCTGCCGGCGGCTGGTCCGCTATAATGCTGTCTCTCGCACTTGCCCTTCCTGTACGTACGTCCCTCACTCCCTCCCCTGAATATAGACAAACTGTTTACCTTTCGGGTTGGAGATCCATCCAACAGAAGTGCTTTATTTGGATGATGACACATGCTCTGATGTGCGTAACCCATCATCAAATTTCTCTGGGAAAATGTTCACATTTCTCTAGTTGGTCAACCGGTTTGGTAGGAAACTGGAACGGTTATTTTCACTCTCTTCTATTCAGTGTTTGGAGGTATTGGGAGGCGCCAAAAAAGGCGGCCATATTCGATGGCATATTCTAGCGAAAGATCAAACCGTGATATCGTCCGATTCCCGCGATGGTTGTTGGAATATCTATGAGGTCTCGGTTGGCATAGAGGTGATTTCCGAGGTGTGTTTTTGCACTTGCCCAGCCGCTCATTGTGGGTCGTAGGAACCTGGTTCAAGAAGCGTTCCCCCTATCCTGGACGAGAAAAACGTTCAAAAGGTCAGTAAATCTAAGACGTACTCTTAGGACGTTCTGACATTTCACCAGTTTATCCAAGCCCTCGGTGTTGACTTGGACGATATCCGGAAACTTGGGGGAGAACAAGTGGGGCAGGTTTTTGAATGGCTTCGCGATGCCGGCATGATCGAATGTTTTGAGCTGCAGCAGAACTACGTGCCCGTTAATATAAACTCATCGGAACAATTGGGTCTGTCTTCCCTTCGCAAATCGCCCATCTCCCATTTTCGTTCCATCTGACCTTGGGTTCGGCACCACCGGTAGGAAACTATAGCGCAAACCCTTCTTGTTACGCGAGCTTTCCTCTACATGCCGGTGACGAATTCGATCGCTTGTTGGAACAACACAACGATTTCACAGCGGGGTCGCATACCGTTATTCCTCACCAGGAGCCAATGGAAGTGGCCATTGAATCTGTGACCACCCCGGAATCCAATGCAGCCGCTCCTTGCTCTGTCAATAGGACCCCAACCGGTCAACCGGTCGCCCATCTGGTTCCCGATGACAAGCAACTACAGCACCAACCCTTTCATACTCCACTATCCACTGGTAGCCCTTTTCAGGCCCCTGCGGCCACACCCCTGGAGTCAGGCCCGTTCACCGGGCCTGAGACAATTCCTTCGTCTTGTCCAACGCCCTCTAGATCTTATCTTAATTCACCTCTGGGGGACGAGCCACTCGCCCCGCTGGTTTCCAGCATCGCAAGCCCAACGAAGATTCGACTCCTGCAATCTTGTAGGTTCGGTAAGGATGACAATGAGTTTCTTGAGGAGAGTCGTGTCAAGCCAACCCTTAGGGCGGAAGCTGGGATTCTCTCGGAGGACCGTATCAAGCTACTGCAGTCCCTCTTGGATCATAGAGAAGACGATACTCTGCCCGCCTTACAGGCACTTGGACTTCCCCTTCAATGGAGAGGTCTAGAAGGTGCAGTGATCTACTATCGCACGCTCGAGGCCGAAAAGACGAAGCCATTCCTCGATCCTCTCGCGAAGCGTATCGCGCAGATGTTATTCTACCTTAATTATAAATGGCTGGAAAAGCATGCAAAAAGAGCTCGCAATTCTGTCGCTACACTCATCCTTGATGCCTGCCCTGAGGAGCCAAAGCCACTAGAGCTCATGAAATCCCGTCGTGATAATATCACCACCTATCACAAGCGACGAGGAAGATGGTGGTGGATGCATGCCGCATGTTTAGGGTCTGGTATCTTGATGTATGCCGGTGATACCATAGACACTATGTATGTGCTCCCTCAGAGGTTCGCGACGCTTCAACTAACTCAGGTCCATAGTATCAACTCCAATTTTACCAATGACCAACTCCAAGTTTTTATATCGCTGGTTCGGCGCACTCGGCCGGGTAGCGTTTGGCTTTTTCATCGCTGGGAACCTGTAATCAAGGCAATAACTCTCGGAGTGGCTACATCCAATCTCGCCCAGATTATTCAAGATGGCAATACTGACATTGTCAGACAATCTGAATTAGAGTGCGTTTATGCATTGGATCGAGAGGCCTTGGCCCAACAACAAACTGGAGAGACATGGCTGGCGATAGACGTTGAATCTATTGCAGAGGAGAAGATAACAGAGTTCCTTCCTGATTTTTGACCACCTGGTGGCTGCCCGCTGTCCGGCTGTTCGTGATATGTCGGTTTTAGATCTAGTGTGGTGGTTTACTGTTTGGTCGGTCTCACACTACGAGACTATTTAGTTCGTAGGGCCTTTCAATTAGTTCGTCGTGAAAGCACGTGTTCTCGGAGAGAAGTTGAAAAGGGGCCTAACGGCCTTATCTGAAAGCTAACAATTCATTCTATATGATACGGGACCCCTCAAGTCACGTATTTCACGTATCCTTCGGCTCGTCATTTATTTTCCCGAGACCATGGTTTCAATATAAAAGTACGCGTGGTGATGAGACAGAGACGGACAAGTCCGACTAATTCTCCTGCAGACCGGCGATATTTGGTGACTAGTGTGTGCTATATGTCCGTAAGTACTGAGGAGCAGTTCTTAATAGTTGGTAGAACGACTGACCTCTCTCAATTCTTGAATGGTCGCGACGGATGCAGTAGCGGACAGAAACCCTAGGGGATCCGACTGCCACCGTGTACTATCGATGCCAATCACACCATCTGGTTTTAAATACTTCTGCATGAGAAGCATAGTAATACTGGCCAAAGCACGGAGAGGCTTCGCTTGGGATTGATTCGGCTGGCGTTCAATGCAGTGTTCCAAAGCCGCTGCCCAGTATCATGAGCAAGAAAAAGTATGATCATCTGAATGGTTTGGGTACATACCAATTTGAATGATCCCATCCTGCCCTAGGAGAATATTTGAACACGTCAAGCATTCATGTTCAAATCCACTTTCTAGTAGATGTGATAACCCATCAAGCACCTTCCAGGACTAGTGTTAGCGTCTACTATGATTTGATCTGTTGTTCCATACCTGTGCGAGGATAGAAGCTAGCTGAAGCTCAGATGGGAAAATATCACAGGCGACCACGTGTTCCAAAGTTAGAGGGAGGTCATCGACAATGAAGTAGGTCATCCCATGGTCCTTGAAAATCTCCCTCGCAGAGATGACATTGGGGTGCTGGGTCTTCTGAAGGACTTGCAACCATAGATCTGCTTTGTTTCTGGATAATGAGCGGACAGCGATTACTTTGTAAGGATTCTTTCTGTGGGCGGCAAGAGACACGGGGCCAGCAAGATCACAGGTAAAAAAATCTTTCAGTGTGTCCCACGGACAGCCTCTCTTGATGGCTAGTGGCTGAACCACTACATCCTCACCTCGGCGGCTATCTTGCCCACGGTCACGCGGCACGTTCGCTAGCTCTTGCCCGGTCCTTTGTTTCACCTCCTTGGTTAGATTGTGGGTGGCTAAGCGTTGAGGATCCTTCTGTACGGACACTGGCGTGGATGCTGAAGGACCCTGGCGCCCAGCCTGCGAGATATCGGCGAATATTTGCGTGACCGGCCTATTCATGATGTAGGATGTCTAGGGATTTTTTTTTTGTTTGGGTGGGGGGCAGGGGCAGATGAGGCATTCATGGGAAATCAGAGGTCCCTTTTATTGAAATGAGGATCCGATAGTACGAGCGTGGTGCACTGAAGCGCTGAAGCGTTTCTAAACTAGTGGCAGTTCAGCGTTTCGCGCTGCAGACACCGCACTGACAGCCTAACTATATCTACCCGCAGACAGAAACTCCAGAGCTACAATCAACTTAATTACTTCCATTTCCACCCAAACACTCCGACCGGGAAAATCGGAGCCGCTTAGCTATGGAGTTGATGTTGACAGATGCGGAACACCAATTAACCGCAGAGCGGCAGCTTAAATACCAAGGTACCGCCAAAGTCGACCTTGACCAGATTTCCCTCCAGCCACTGAGCGGCAGAGAGATCGACCAAAGCAATGTGGAGCGATTACATGAGATCTTTGCCAAGGATGGGTGCCAACGCCTAGACATACGAAACCACGTGACTGCCATCGTTTCTGGGCAACACTTGAGGAGAGCCTGCTACGCCACGGGGTTGACCCTTGAAGAATTAAAGTCTCACCAGCCACAGTACCCACGCCTCTGTTTTCGTGGGCGACAGGTAAAATGTCTCCATGGACAACATAGGCTCAAAGCTGCCGAGGAGTTCTTGTCCCCCATAGACCGGTGGTGGACGGTTGACCTATACCTAGATGGTCTGGACGTTTCTTCGTGCAGTTTTCGGATCTCCCTCTGACCCTGACTTGCAGATATTAGCCCAGGTCTATGGAATACCCTCGTCGATGAGTATGCCAACGAAAAGGCCCCAACTGATGGGGAGGTGTACCGGAAAATCCGTCAATATCAACATGAGACCAACGCGCACTTTCAAAATCGCTGGTGGTCCCGGCTGTCGCCGAATAAAGCCAAGCGCCTACGGCGGCTCACTTCCCAAGACAACACATACCTGTGCGCAGCGTTTGACGCTTTACTTGAGATTCCGGGGCTCTGGAATGGGATGAGCCTGGGATCCCTAAACAGCGTGATGGCCCTGAAGTGCGACGAAGTTAGTTCCACCCTGAATAGTCGCCACGTTTCTCTGACCTTACTAGGAGGTTATTCATTACTTGAGGCACGTAAAGAAATTCTGGGCGACGCTTGTGAATCATGACTGTGCTCAGATGGCCCGAATCGACCTACATACGGTTGACGCGCTGCAGCTGTACGCCCCTCGCTTGTCGAAAGTTGATCGAAAGATAGTGAAAGGCAAAATCCTCAGTGGTGACGCTTTTCCCAACTTCAGTAGATCGGAACGTGCGGCTATCTGGGAGAATGTACGATCGCACGAGAATTGCGACGGCATCATCCCATCCCTTCATACCTTTTTCCGTGACATCTCATACCTGGAAGTCTGTGCAAACGCAATAAAACGGCTGGTTCCTTTGAACAAGCAATACCCTACAGTTCGGCGCGCACTAGTGCACAGCTTTCGACCCGGTCACGCTGACACAGATTACCTGGTACAGACGTCTGAAACCACTTTTCGCCGACAGCGGGGATCCGACGATGAACGGCTATCGTCGGGATACCGTCAACTCTGGATGTATGCTATGCGACATTACCAGGACATGGCCAAGGATATCCAGAGCGGCCAGAATGCCAATCCCGCCCGCGCAAAAGCCCGAGCAAAGGCGGACGAGAGCGTAATTCATGACATGGCTACCCTTGCTCGGAAGCTGGGCTTCCGTACAGCGCAAATCAAAGGAATCCTACAGCAATCGCCTGACCGGCAGATCGCCCGGGCTGCGCTGCTGAAAGCTCGGAAGCCCGATCACTACCGTTATGACACGGAAATCTTCGAGTCTCTTGTCGATCAGATTGCTAGTTGTTTCACCCTCGCTATTCCAAACGAAGACCCGCCAACAACGTTTACCGCTGGCCGGGCGATGAAACTGAAAGAGCGTTCTGGAATTCCTCCTGAACATTCTCAGCCGCTGGACCGCCCGCATATCTTCCCAGACCGGCTACATTCGGCCACGGCAATGCGAAGAAACCTGTCATCCCTGGAAGTGAGACGGAGCGTTTACTATGCCTTTTTCGGCAAGCCCTCCTCTCAGACATACACGCCGTCCACTCCGCCGGCGTGGTCATCCGCCAGCGAGCCTTCTTCACCCTTGTTTGTCCCACGCGATGATCCAAG
This sequence comes from Aspergillus ostianus, assembly GCA_025592935.1. Lineage (NCBI taxonomy): Eukaryota > Fungi > Ascomycota > Eurotiomycetes > Eurotiales > Aspergillaceae > Aspergillus > Aspergillus ostianus. Next base: position 8,319 of record JANFQY010000413.1, on the reverse strand, counting down.
CGTAGGAATGGAGCCATTCGGTGAGAATATGTCGGTCAGCGGATTGAGTGAGGGGTCATTTGGTAGCCGTCAGAGACGGTCGGAAACTCGAGGAGAACGACCGGAAAGGAGAGCGGCCTGCCGGCAAGGTCAACGAATTTCGCGACAGCCGGCAACAACGCACAGTTCTCCCCAGGCCGAAGAACCTTCTCTAGGGAGACCCACCAGAGGAGCATCGTCTGTCTCCGAGGGTGTAACTACCGACAACTGGGATAACTCTGAGTCGGCTACCAGCGGGGGGAAGAATGGCGAAGCGGGAGAAGATGACTGTACGGAAATAGATGAAAACGAGCCTTTGGACCCAACTGAGGGTGGTTATTCCCGGGCAAGAGACCTCACCACTGTTGAGCCTTCGATGCCTGGAGCGCGAGTCGAAAGGGATAGGTCAGATGGATCAGAAGAGAGGACAGTTGGGGACCATACAGGCACGAGCGGACCAGTACAGGCCCCCTCGGAACCATTGCAATCATCTCGCTTGCCAAGGTTCAAATCAACAGTACGTAAGAACCGGAATAGAGATGCAATCTGGAAACCCTATGATCCTGCACAGAGAGGCAATCGCCGAGCGGCCAGAACCGTTACCACAGGTCGAGACCAACGAGTTACCGATGGTAGTTCCACCGACGTGGACCCAGGCGCAGAGCACTGGTCCAGTCCAGACTCTTTGCTACAAATCGAAGAATACACGGGACAGGAACAGTCGGCAGGTGATTCAGATGCCCCTAATAATGCTTCAAGAAGAGCTTCGTCGACGGCCGAAAGTCCGGACATGGTCTCGAAATATGGGACCCATCCTGTGATTGAACAGGCGGGCACACTAATTGATGCGCCCCAGCAACAAGCTGCTGAGTACGACGAGCAACATCTAGCCCGAGCACAGCGGCCTGAGCGAAAAACCGAAGGCGACGAACGCGATTCCTCGCAAATATTACCGACTGGTCCCGCAGAACCAATAAATGGGGAACAAGTGGCACATGACCGAGGCCCGATCGCCGACCAGGTTGAAGAACTCCTGCAGGAAGAACGACTCACTCGGGAGCGAGCAGATACCCTGTCCCCGTCAGACGCGCCAGGAGTCGTCAGAGGTCGTGCTGTTGCCAGGCCTGTAACCGAAATACCGGCCGACTTGCCAACTCTGGTTGCACAGTTGCGCGAAGGCAACCAGCTTGATGAACATGTACCTCCCGCCAATTATCCAACGGCGGTGCGCCCTGAAGGAGCTATCGTCAGTCCCTCGCATGGTGCGGCCATAGCGCAGGGCGCAGAGGAGAGATGGTCTGGACGTCTTCTTGACGATGCAAGTCTACCCCGGGCTCCCAGTTGGCATTCCCGGATCAGCCCGCAGTCACATAAACCAGGAGTCCGTAAACCGCGGAAGGGCCAGGCGACACGTCGAGAGATCAATCGGGCAGGTGCTCGAGATGCCGCCATCGCAGATTACCTATGGGGTAGCGATAAGGATGATGATGACAAAGGTCGAGGAACCACGGCAGGAGCTATCGGACTCGCTCAACAGGATGCCGAGCGATATCCCGCAAGTCTTCCCGATCCAGAACAGGCCCAGCGGGAAGCGATTGCGAGACAGGAGGGCGAGGATCTCCTCTTTGATACTCCGCATACGATGCAAGAGGCAGAGGACATGGGCATAGATGATTTTGAAGAAGACAGTACTACTGTGGTCGCTGCCCGGCCCAACCGGAAGGTCACGAAGCAGCCTAAAATAGCTAAACAAAAGCAAGTTGGGCCTGGGGGATCGTCCACGACAGCACAAGCCAAATTGGTCTCTCGGCGACGCGCTGACGATCTCGAGGCTCGAGTGCAGAGAGGAGTCACCCAGCTCGACTTTAACCAGTGGGACATAGCAAACCCTGCCGGTGCAGATTCGAGGGGTCTGGTGCACGGCGAAGCCGAATGCCTGGTTCCCCTCGCTGCTGGAAGTGCCAGCAGAGGCCCTTCTAGCGATTTGCCACCAGGACGAAGGGTCACGATCACATTTTACGTTTACCGACGGGGAGAATGGAGGGCGACGGACACAGTCTCTGTGAGCCCCGAGGATCCTCTTGAGGCACAAGTCATCGCCGATCGGTATGCGCGAGACCCAGACCATCACGCCCACTTCTATGATCTTTCATTACGGAATGTTGCCGTGGACAAGTGTGTTCGCGCGGCGATCGACGACGAAAGTTTCTCGATCCTCATGAGTTTTGGAGATGGCTTGGCAGTAACCCGGAAGCTTGCGGAGTCGGTAACACAACTTCTCGAGAATGTTGGCACCGCTGGGCAAACCATGGAAGACAACATCTTGTAGCACGCCAACCATAGGGTGGTCAGTAGCCCAACGGTGCCGCAAGAGTGTAGATGGATGACCATGGGGGACTTGCACCTAGCATGGCCGCCAGTTGGCGGTCTTGTGTTTGTGCTGGTCGTACGACCACGGTCTGTCGACCCTTTTGGTCGGAGGCACGCGGTCTGGCGTACCTGATTTGATGTCACAGGGCCTGTGCATCTGGTCTTATTACATGGGTCATCAGTATATAGACACACCGCCCCGGGTCTCTGTTCTAGTCCCTTCGACCTTGTAGATGTTCAGACCACACGTCTAAGACCATTAGCGGCCCAGAACCCCAGGTGTACCACCACTAGGGGCTTCGGACTAGATTGGTCGTAAGACAGAAAAGCCGTAGTCTCGAACTGACCGAGAGATACTTGTGGGTCCGTTGCGCTAGAGTAGGTACCAAATTATATGTAAACCGATCATCATCACTAAAGTCTGGTCAAGAGGTGCTTTGAAGGCCGGGATGCTAGAGCCTCCTATTTATATCGAGCTAGTCGCATGATGTACTGCCCTTCGTCAACTACAAGAATACGAGAACTATCGGTGCGATCCAGAGAATAATTAGTTATTGTTAATCAATCCGATACAGTACGGGATAATTTCCATATTCGAAGCTCTTTTGTTTGCTTCATCGATGCTCAATGTGAAAAAGCGTTTTATATTATCCAAAATCTCACTGCATTTGGCATATAAAAGTCACACGTTGCGAAGGAGCAAGGCGAATAAAAAATATGAAAAGCAGGTTTTTCAGCTCGTGAAAAATTGGAGAGATTCCCGGAGAACTGAAGTTGCGTGATTGATAGACCTCGTTCGTATCATTGCTGCTTCCACTTGAACTCCGCTCTGTAGGCTTTCTCCTTCCGCCTTGGTCGAGGGAGTTCACAAACGGAGAGTAGGTTGTTTGGCCCAGAATTTGTTCTGAATCCACGTCCGCTCTAACTCCCTTGGCCGAAATGAGGTCTCCCACGTCGGAGATAATTGCCTGCTTAGCCCTTTCAGCCGCGTGGATGTCTTCAAAAACGTTGGTTCGAGTTTCCTCTGATCGTCGGGAGGCAGTTTCGCAGATCGACAAACATCCAATCAGAAGGTCTTTTTGGTTTTGTCTTTTGTAGCACTCTGCAAAAGTCTCATCGAATTCCTTAATGACTTCACTTGGGAAACGTTTGAGCATGTCTTTAACGAACCGAACTCTTTGCTCTAAGCTTGCGCACGCCTCCTCTGTGTTCAAAGACAAGCCATTGAGAAATTTTATAGTAGTTTCGTCCGCAGTTAAGTTTGCATCGACGTTGCAGGCGGGCGAAGCACCATCCACAACAACAGCTGATCGTCCGCGGTTGATTGATTCAGCTACCTGTCGGCAAATATCAAGGCATTGTTTCACTCGAAACTTCTCTCTCAACGCCCGTGCCACTTCCTCTTTTTCATTGACGGAAGTGATGGCTTCTAACGGCAGGTTGTATAGACAGCCATCAACCTGATGTATGTGCTCATTTAGCCTGCTTGTTGTCTCGTGGATGATATTGTTATATTGGTCCAGGACTTTGTTGGTAGTCCTACTTGTACGGCTATAATTCGTCAGACCCAATACGCCAGCAAAAAATTCGATATTGTCAACTTACAGCGTCGCGTTCGCAAGAGCCAGATTGATTGTTGCCCGGTACATGGACAGGAGGCTTTGAACACGCTTTATCCGATCGGCTCGGAGTTTTAGCATTGCCCAGTCCCTAACGCTGGACTTCTTTCCATCAAAATGCTTGGTGCACTTTCGTACTAGATCTCTCAGGTCCTTACAGGCTTCACCGCAGCCAATTATGGGAGGTTTTAATGAAAAGAGATCAGCATCAGACTCAGAGTCAGACTCGGACACGACGGAAAGTAAAGACTTCAAGATGGCATTGAGAGATTTGGGCTCGCCTTTAAGATGCCATATTTCCTTGGGCCGATCTCCAAAGAACTGAATTTCCTGAACGAGTGACTGGCAGGCCCCAAACGCAAATGTAACCAACTCCAGCAGTCCAGCAGCAAGAGAAATTGGTTCTGTCATGCTAAAAATCGATACGAAAAATCAAACGGTTATCAGGAGGTAGGAACAGAGAAGTGATAAAGGCAGGCGAGGCACCTGTGGCCTTTAATACTTACATCTCACAAGCACAGAAGATATTTGCCGCCGTAATCATTTGTTTGATTTCCCCTCATCCAGATATGTTCTGTTTATACCAAAATACCTCCGACGCTTAGCCCACGGGTCAAAGTGGTCTATAAAACATTGTTATTGACTGAAGACTAGCGCGAACTGTGCTGTGTTTATTTTGGTTGACAGTCCTGGTTGCCCCTTTGCAGCTATCCGTGGCCTTCTGGGTGGTCCGCAGGATCCCGAAGGCCACGGATAGGTGCTAGCTCCAAAACAGTATTTCCCATGTGCTTGAAACCTCGAGATTTTGAAAGGAGTGAGTATACAGTCTGGTCAATCATGTCTCACCGGGGGCTTTATGACTGATCATCAATGACCTGGTAACTATGGATTCCGTTACGACCAGGTCAAAAATATACTTGAGCGCTAAGTTAGGTTCCTCTAAGTCTTAGGGTCTAATCGTAGATGCGCTCAAGCTCCATAATTGCTTCGGCGCTTCCATTTCTTGGCGTTACTTCTTGGGTGTCCCATCGAGGAGTGCATTCGCCAGACAGGAAATAGCAATGGAAGATGTTGGTCGACTTGAATGCCAAGCTCATTTGGGGTATGGTGTTTGACTTCGCGCCCAACTTGTAGTCGGCATGATTGGAAATAAGCCTCGGGGGTGTTGCCTGAATTTAGCGTTCAGCATGATCACCTACGGTGGGCTCACATCCCCCTCATGGCCCTCCTCAGTGGCCTGTTTGGAAAATGTGATATAGTGCAATCTCTTCCATTTCCGGAGACAACAACATGTTTTGAAAAAACCAACGATGAAACTTGTTCAAGGCTATTCTAAAGAAGTACTATTGGAAATTATTTATTACTTAACTACGAACATCTGACACACAACGGTCCTACAAGTGGTTGGTTCTACCCCATCAATCTAGAATAAAAGAGAATTCTTCGTTATCACGAGCGGAGCTCTCCGTCATGCTCTTTCCAAGACAAAAAACATCATATACCATGTAGGTAAAACGGTAAAACATTGTCACCCCGGTCGTGTCACTTCACTGATCCTGAACACTGAGCTTCTTCAGTAGGAGACGTAGCACCGGGTTTGTTTCATTTGTTGCCTCTTCAACGCGGCCAATCTCGGCGACGATGTCTGCTTCCAACTGCATGAGGTACTGCTGACAATGCTCAAAGGTGCCGCTCATGTGCAGATTCTCCATCACATATTCTTTGACCTCAAGAGGCAGTGGCACGACTCCATTAGCAATTGAGCTCCGCTGCTGCCGGAAGACTCCCTTGATTATATTCCCGAATCTCTCTTTATGTGCCGTACAATGCACGATTGGGTACGAGAATTTACCCTCGTCAAGGTCTTCGTAAGTCCCCTTTTGCTTAGCATAGACGCCAGAACACAAGTTCATGTAGTCGTCGCGAATTTGGAAGAAGCGACCGAACAAAATGGTGAGCTGGTTAAGAGCATCTGTAGGTACTAACTCCTGCTTCGTCTCGGCCTGCACAAGTCTCACCAGGAGGCGAAACAAGGCACCCGTTTTATTATCCACCATATTGATATACTCGTCCGGAGAGGGACAGTAGAGGTTGTACATCCAGTACAGGTCCCAGCTCTGACCGAGGTACATATTCTGCAGTTCCTCGAGCAGAATGGGAATAGCGTCCGGGCTGCGGAAGTTTTGAGCGAAGTTTACCGCCTGGACAAACATGAAGTTGGCGCTGTTGATTGCTTGCGAGTGGCCGAAAATTACGTGCGTCGATGGCTTGCCCCGGCGTTTTGGAGATCCATCTTCGATATCATCTAGTATCAATGAGGCGTTATGCAACAAGTCAATCAGATGGCTGATTTTGTTGAGCACAAGTTCGTCGGCCTTGAACCAGTAGTTGAAGGCCTCGAGCATCCGGGAACGTACGCCTTTGGACGGCATTGAGCAGATGTACTCGATCGGGGCCTGCAGGGCCGTGTCTGGCGGTTTGTACCAGGTAGCCTAATATTGCGCAGCGATAATCAGCAGGCGATCCTAATTCCGAGCTATTGAGGAATAGAAGTACGGGGCATACCTTGGCCGGAATTCTATTTCCTTCTTCGTGGTGCGGTTCGAGTCCGATGGACTTTTCTACTTCGAGCTGCTTGATCCGTGTCTCGCACTGTACCACTGCATGGTGAAACATGGCGACTGCGTCCTTCACACTGCCAGACTGAGTTATGTTTTTTTTGTTTCGCATATCAGTGACCTGTTTGCTGTTCTCTTCTTCCTGGCCGTCGGTGCCAGAGCTGCTGTAGTAGTCTGTCAAGGGACTTTCAGAGCTACGGCTGGGCCGACTGCTATGGCTATCCGATCCAAAGCTCCTCCTTGTGCCGTCGTTCAAAGAACTCGGTTTATCACCGAAGGAGGAGTTGGCTTGTGACGAGTCCACTGCCCCTAGACCCGTACGAGGTGTCGCCACTCTTCCCTCGAAGGCTCTATGCCGTTCAGCCCTGCTGGCCCAGTAATGAGTCCCGGCGACGATAACGCCAACCACTTCAACCCATTTCTTGAGATGAGGAGGCACTGGCGCATGTCGCGCCAAGAATGTCTCCTTCCGTATGATATATTCCTGTTCCAAGCTAATAAGCAGCTGGCGTCCTTCAGCCTTGGCCTCGTCGGCGGATATGTTTCTAGTTTGACGAATTACTTCAACGAAGTTATTGATTCGGCTGCCGTTGACGCGTGCCTCCCAGCTTTCACGTTCAAAACTCCAATAGTCGTTAGTCCAGACTACTGCTTTGTCGATGGGCTCCATCACTGTCTCGATAAGTTTCTTGTCCTCGTCCGAGAGCCGGATCTCCAGTGCAAACTCTGTCATAGCCCAGAATGCCCTGCGGAGATCAACAGCCCAGTTAGATAATGACTTCTTTGGATGTTCGAGCGATCGGCGAATGTACCTCACAATAACATACCTGAGTCCGAAATCGTCTTTCCTGTATGCTTGGTATGCATCCAGAGACGTGAACTGGGTCACTGCCTCCTTCCCAGCAACGGCTAGCCAACCTTTGTTATACATGTCAAACATGTACATGCCCATCTCGCGATCGACCTCAATAGCCTCCAAGAGGATTCGGGACACAAGCTTTTTCAACTTGGGTGCCCTAGTCCCCGGACGTAATTGTGCGGATTTGTGGGGGTCAAACAGGAGCCCAAAGTCACGATGTTCGTCAGTCGCCGCAGTCATTTCCAAGGCTTCGTATCCGTCTACGCACGACAGTCAGATCATAACTTATGCCTCGTTCTTTGATACTCACCATCATGTAACATCCCGATATCGGTTAGGTAGGTCAGGATCGCGAGCCGTTCTGGTGCCGCCTCTGGATAGGCAAACGCACCCAGGTTTCCGAAATCACTGAAGGAAATCAGAGCCCTTTCTGCTAGACCATCGCGAAGAGAATTCTCCCAGTCTCGCAGGGCCCTCTGTGTGGCTGCATCGGCGACATCGTTTCGCTCGTTAATACGTACTGGGAGGGTGGTGAAAGAGGCCGTGTTTCTTTCAATAGTTCTGGCGTCTACCGGTGTAGAATAAGCCCAGAAGTCTTCCATAGCTACTGCGTGATTAATAGGATTGCCAAAGAGAAGGAAATAGGATAGTAGATAAAATAGGATATGAGGAAGGCTAGTGAGTGAGAACAAATAGGAAGTTAAGCTATGGTGTCTTTATAATATAGAGAACCAGCTGGCTAGAGACAGTTTATATCCTTTAGCATATTTTATAGCTGATTATTTCATAATATATAATAAATTCATGATTCATTATCTGCTCATAGGTCTGAAAA